>JAQGAW010003253.1:0-12995 GCA_034698025.1 Phthiracarus crinitus | reverse complement strand
GGTATATCCTATTGATTTAACTTATAATATAATATAAAGTGAGCTCATTGTGTATGTTCATACTCTTTCTTGTTTTTCTTTAATGTTGCGATCGACGCGTTTGCACAGAGCTCTATTATTATAAATGTAATTATAGACTGGTTCTCCGGCTAATTGCTTGCGTAATTAATAATGCTTCATAATCACGCGGCATAAAGTGTTTTCGAATCTTCTTTAATTTCGCTCCATGATAGCCCCTGATCCTCGATATAACTATGCCAACTTTTGGCGGTTCCCGCCAAAAACCACGGTAATTTTAGTTTCTGAGAGTCATTCCAATTATTTAGCAACGCAATTTCATCGTATTGTTCGATCCATCAGTTCTGTCCAACAACTACAGTGAATACCTCGAGTTTGGCTGCCATTCTCATTCAGTTGAATGAAGACGACATGTTGATGAAAACAGACATATTTTTCATTAATGCGCTGATGTTAACGCTTTGCTCCGCATTATCTCCCATCTGAATGACTGGCATGAGGTCTGGATAACAATTAAAAATTTTAAATCTTTAATTTTGTCCAAAATCAGTTTTTCACAAGCGGTCGTTTTGGCGCGCAAACTCTCCTTAAGTAAAACTATGGCACCCAAACACTATGGTGCACTCTCAAAATCTCACTATTGTTTTGATTTCTATATCTAATCTTTGCGGGAAACCGGCTGCTATCGATGGCACTCTTAATTATAAGTAAAATTATGTCTCGGTGGGACCTCCAAAATGAAATTTAATGTTCGTTTATTTTAATTTAAAATGAGATACTATTAATTAGCGGCACACCATAGCCATTACGCAAACCGGAACGCGTAAACCCTGAGTGCCTCACTCGCACATCACATGATATTATCCGGAGGATCACACCAGATGGCTCAGTGGCACATTACAATATTCAATGTTTTTCAATGCTTACAGTATTAACTGAATAGTATAAAGTGTTTTGTATCTGAAATGTGTGTATTATTTATTTAATGTCATTCCTATACTTACTATTGAATACACTTACGTGAGTATTCTCGTGTGTATTCCTCCAGTTATAACGGACGACACACTCCATCGGTTGTAACCAACACTGTTCGTTCACTACTGGAAAGATACACTGCATTAACTGAGTTTTAACTTCGAATTATTTATGTCCATGAGCTATAAGCTCAAGCCCTGAGTATTGAGCTTATTATTATGCAAAACTATTACACCAATTAATTATGTGATTAAAATCTCACTATAAAATTATTTAATATATTTAAATATAACTATTTACAATAGACTTGTAAATCGATTGAGTTTTCTGAGCACGACTTGACGCTAACCCGAAGTAGTTGTATCCGAACCGACCCAAAGCCAACAGTGCTGTATCAAACCCGAAAATATCTAGTACTTCTACTTATGTTCATTTTTCAAAGATTTTTAATAAAAATTGCTACATTAAAGTTTATAGAAGTCATAGAACATTTCAATTTTTTGCTCACTTTGTCCAAAGGAGCTATTGGATTTGACTTTTCTGTCCGTCTGTAGACCGGTCTTTATATTTATTAAGGGATTATAAAAATTGTCAAAAAAGACCAAAAATGAGCTAAATATGGTCTATAATTAATAATTTAAGATCTAACAATAGGATAAAATTCGATTAAATTAGTATGTAAAAAATTTTATCCTTAAAATGGATAAAATTAGGATAAAAAAGACTAAAAATGGGCTATAAGTTTTTTAAAAATGGTTTTAAAATAATCAAAAATGGGTTTAAAATCTACTAAATAATGATTTAAATAGGATAAAAATGGGTCAATTATTGTTTAAAATAACATAATTAAAACTATTTCGAGTAAATATCAATCATTTTTTTGTATATATTTTATTAAAACTTGCTAAATCGGATATGTACAACGAGGTTATATCCGAACCCGAGTTTAAACACCCTGACTGTACATTAAAATTGTTAAATAATGTTAAAATGTCAATTAAATTGTATATTTTTTTAGTTTTGAAAATTAAATTAATAATTTGAATAAAAATGAACATATATTTAATATAATTAATATCAATTAAATCATATGCTTCTCCATATGAATTTAAATGTTATGGGATTGAGAGTGCACTCATTTCATTTTGTAATATCGATAAATGTTGACGTTTTGACGTTTGCACTTATTTGATTTGTTGTGTTAAGTTTAATTCTATATGATTTAACTATACGATAAAAAATGAATCATTGATGAAGCCTGACATTAAGCTGCAACTGATATTAAGTTTAAAATTGGATTAAATTTATTACAATAAATATCATTTTAATAATTATATTTAATTATAACTATAATTTTTATTTTAATATAACAGAGTAATAGTATGATTAATTGATGGAAACAATTCTAATTTCAAAATTTACAGATTTGATAATCAACACTAGTTTCATGTTATCATTACAAATATAAAATCATTAAATCAAAAGCTCTTTAAAAACCCTTGAAAAATAAAAATTCTCAATAAAAATCTAATCTAATGTTACATAAGCTTAAATAATGTGTACAAATTTTGCATAATTATAGAAATTAACAAGTTTTTTAAGTTATGCATAAAAAATAAAAATTAATATATAAATTCATATATGAAATACTTTTTAAGCTGCTATAAACTATCACACAATTTTCATAAAAAACGGAATGTTATATTATTAGTTATGAATTCATTTAAGTGATGTTTGAATTTTTTAAGAAACAATTTCTTATATCAAATTTAGACAAATAATTATGTTTTCAATGATTAAAACAAAATAAAAATTAGTACTTTTTAAATACAATAATTTGATACAAGAATATGCTCTTTTAATACATCCTAAAGCTCATGTAAAATTAATTTAACTAAAACTCATTGTATTACACAACAACCTTTCTTTTGGGTTTCGCCCACAATATCACTTGGATCGCCACGAAATTTCTTAATGCCAGCGCTGGGCGATGGCGGAGCGTTTGGGTGTGAGTGTGGCAGTTGGTGTGGTTGAGGTTGAGGTTGAGATTGAGGTGCATTATCGTATAAATATTTGGTTGTTATTGAATGAGAACTATTGTTATAATTTGTTGGCAAATTACTAACTGAATTACGCGTCGAATCATTGACACGAACAGTCGAGTCAGAAGACGACGATAATGTTAAACTATTTCTATGCTTTTCAGCTCTTTGTTTCTTAAGATCGGCGAGAGTTCCAGTGGTATTAAGGGTTGGAGCGGTATTCACAGTTACATGTATTTCTACTTTGACAGATTCTCCACCAGAAGTTCGCGCAGAAGTTTGAATTGGACCGTCTGGTGATGTAATATTAGCCGTAAACTGGTTGTCTTGATCCGTATAACCTGTATTGCGTATAACTATAGCTTCTTTATTTGAAGCGTGACATTGAGATTGATTGGAATTTTGTAGAATCGACGCTGAGTTTGGTGTTGTCGTACTACTAGTAGTATTAGTGGCAGACGTTATTGTTGTTGTTGTTGGCACTTCAATATCGCTTTCGAATGGCTTTTTGCGTGATTCTATTACGAACTCAATACTATTTATATCGACGCTATTATTATTATTACCATTAATATTATTTGTATGTAAAAAATTGTTGGTATAAGTCGATGGAACGAGTAAAGATGTCGATGATTGGTTTTTATCAAATTCTTTGGCATCCATTTGTTGTTTGGCGTCATAATCATCGTCATCATCGTCTTGAGACTCCTTTTCGTGCCTAATTCTTGCTTCTTCTCGCGCTTCTCTTCTGGCCATTTGTGATTTTTCTCGAATGCTTGTTCGACGAACTGAATGACTTCTAGTATTTTGACTGTGAGAACGTTTCAATCGATTTGGATGCGAAGCTTTCTTTGTTTCCAATTCATTCTTTAATTGAATTATGCGTTCTTTTAATTCTGGATCTTCGCATATATCGAAAGGTGTTTCACCATTTTTCGTCTTAGCGCTCACATCTGCGCCATTCTGTACCAACAGCTCCAAAACATCTGACTGTTTAAACATATTCATATAAAATAATTAATATAAGTTATCAATAAAATGAATTTAATGGGCAAACTTACGTGTCCCCAACACGCAGCGGCATGTATTGCCTAAATATATAATATTGTCAGAAATAATTATGCAAAAATTTATAACTCATTTTTTTGTGCATTATTACCTGCCACTGATCATTATCACAAGCGTCAGTTGAGACATGATTATCTAAAAGAAATTCAACTACAGAAATATAACCATTTGCTGATGCGATATGAAGCTAAGGTAAATAAAAAACAATCAACAAAAAACTTTTAATTAGTTTGACTAAAAACGTTTGACTAACAGCAGTCGCTCCTTGATTATCGCGCATTTCTAAGTCTTCGCCTCTTTTTAATATCATTCGCAGGTCTTCTAGCATTTCAACTTCAGTTCTGGCTCTGGTTTCATCGATCATTTCCTGAGTTATGCCTCTCTTAGCCATTTCCGATTCAATATAATCTAAAGTCAATTCGTCTTCGCAAATATCGTATGGCATATTCCCGTCAGCATTAACCGCTAAAAGATCGGCACACCTAAAAAAGTATAAATATTTTAACGCACATAAACTTAATAAATCCAACCAAATATATTACTTGCTAATTAGATATTTGACAAGATGTAAATGACCACAAGTGGCTGCAGCGTGTAATGGAGTCCAACATTCACTGTACACAACAATGCAATCATTAAATAAAATCTTTTTAAATTCGTAATATTATCTTACGAATCTTTGGCATTAACATTAGCTCCGAAATCAATAAGTAATTTCATCATTTCTTCGCTGTCATCGATACAACACTGAAATATAAATATTTCGAAAATTAATAAGAAGCTTATAAAATGCACAATATTTAGAAAACAAATTATAAGATACATATATCGATTTCTTTTTTGAAATTATAACCTTACGTCCGTCCATCTGTTGAACTTTTTAATGTAATTAAGGAAATTTGACAGTTTTTAGCATAAAAATGTTATTTTACTAAAAGAAAAGTTTCATACAAATTTTCCGGTCAAAAGCTGATAAGAATCGTTTTCATAAAAATTTTAGCTTAATAATGACTCAATAGAAGCCTAATTTATAAAATTTCTAAAATTAAGTCGAATCAAATCTAGAGTGGAATAAGCGTGGAATATTTTCAGAAGAAAATGAATTCATGTTTTGTAAAGGAAAGTGCAATTTTAACAAATTGAATAGAATAACCTGTGCTCATATAGCGTGGAATATGTCATTACGGGTGGAGTTTCGCTAAATTATGCTGACTTTATAATTAATTTCACTCACGTGAATCGTGGGACAACAAAACTATATTTTTATAAAAATAATATTACAGAAAGGAAATATGCGATCGATCGGAGAGAGAGAGAGAGAGAGAGAGAGAGAGAGAGAGAGAGAGAGAGAGAATGATAGAAAGCCAAAAACTATCTTAATTAAGCATAACGTCAACTGCAAAGTCATTCATTCTGATTACGCTTATAATAATAATTTAATCGTATCAATATTGCAATATTGCTTAGAATTAATGCTCGATCAAAATATACAGAATAAGTCAATGTTTTATCAATAAGAATAAATTTTTTAATGATTACAATAAATTTTTATCACAAGTCACGCTTTATCAATATTAATTTAAAAGAGTAAAAGGTTAATGATTATATAAATTTATAGTTTAAGTTTAATGATTAAGTTTTAGTTGTCTAACGAACTTTCTATGTTTTATCGAATTTTTAATATTTTTTAAAAAATGTTACCAATTGATTCCTCAAATTCTGAAACTTTGTGAATCTTTAAATACATTTAAGAAAATTTAAAGCTTTGATAAAAAAAATAACAAGATTTTATGTTACAATAAATTTTTGCATTTTTACAACTTTCAACGAGCAAATAATGATAAAAGTTTCTAAAAGAGGCAACCGATGAACAATTTAAGTGTTATCCATATTTAGGAACACACTTTAGCAATACTGTAACGTACGAGCAATGCGTTAACTGTGCCGTATGACTAAACGCGCAAAAACGTATTTCTTAATAAATGATGTTAAAGTTTGAAATGGGTTTACAAGTATTGAGGGTATGAATAATGTGGAAAAGAATAAGAACGGTTGAGAAAGAAAACAAACAAAATGATAATAGATATGTTTAGTTGGTATACCTGATGCAAAGCAGTGAGTCCATCCTCGTTTGTTGAGTCTGGGCTAACGCCTAACATTAACAGTCTTCTAACTATAAATTCAAGTAAATTAGATTTGCATTGTTTTTTCCATATCTAATTAAATACTGTTTGGAACACACCTTCTTCGACATCATTTCTGGCTGCGGCTTCTAAAAGCATAACTGATGGCACAAAATGAACTTTATAATCATTGTTTGTCTGTTTAATCTGAATCACACTCGAATCTGACTTTTTTCTCTTATTGTTAAACTCTTTTTCCCTTTGACTCCATTTCTTCAACTGTTGAGTTCTTCGCTTTCGCGCTAATTTCAGCCTCTCTTGAGTGCTTAACTTTTCGAGAATAGGCATCTCAGTCACTAATTCCGAGTGTTCTGCCATTCTCTCACGAAATTGTTTTAATTATGAATTTTAACAAAAATGTTGCGTTGTGTTCAACTAAATAAATGCATAGCGTTTTAACTGCAAATCATCGGCAATATTAACATTTGATTTCATTATTTTGTTGTTATTTTCATATCAAAGTACGAGTAAATAAATAAATGCTTCACTTCTTTCTTTTTTTATATAATTATAACACATAAATGACTCGCAAATATTTGGACGGAAGAGTCATAAAACTATTCATTAAAATCTTGTTTTTGATTACTTATCAGTTTATAAATAATATTCTTATAAATATTATTAAATGTAAATATTTTTGTTTTATCAATACTATTATAACGTTATTAAGTAATAATTAATCGCAAAGGAATGTTCGCATCAATTAATCAATTAAGAAAAATTCAACTAAAAATAAGGAAATAATATTTCAATAATACATAATAAGAGCGATAAGCTATAAATTAATTTTGTTGTTGAGATCAGATTTCAAATTAATTGATAAAATGTGTTTAATTAAATGTTTAATACGCGTTTGAATGGAGACTGCATTTCACTGAATAACGTGATTGTGGACGGAATGGACCATCAATTCAATGTGAATGTGAATGTGATGAACACATACGATGACACGGCGTGACAACTGTTTCAATCACAACACAAACATTACTAAATCATTTGAAGGAAATAAATGCTAAAAATGTAGTTTTCATATACTATAATAATAGCCAAACAAATCGCTTGTTTATCGCGTGTTTTTACGCTTTAATCGCTAAAAACTTCACATTTTTTTCATCTATAATCGTGATTTTAATTCATATTCATTTATTCATAAACATTCATAATGATTGGTTGCAATTATTATCGATTCAAACAATTAACAAATTCAATTAACTTATACTATGATTCGCACAGATTTATTATAAAAATATATGGACATTGAATTGCAACGCTTTATTGAAACACTCGTACATTTAAGTGAAACAAACAAAAACTAAATTATCTTAAAAAATAAATAAGTATTGAGTGAACAGTGCGGCGAATAATAATAGTGGCATAAGAAGCAAAAGGCGTGACTTTTCTATAACTTACGAGTTATTATACGAGTATTCGGTTTTTCGTTTCGTAGGTGTCTATTGATTGTACGACTGAACGAGTGTGCAGACACTGCACTACGGTTTGTGTTTTCATTCTCATATGTCAAACGTTTGCGAATATTATAAACTTAGAAGCATTGGTTTCCGGAAAGACTAACTCTTATTTTGAACTTCATTCAAAATATTAATAACCGTTTTTTACAATTTTCTTTATTACATAAAAGCTACATTTATTGTACATTTTAATATATAAAACGTGTTCAATTTTCAATTAAAAATAATAAAAATTCTTTTAAGTTTTTAAAGTTTAATCAAATATTAACATAGAATTAAATTTTAAATTTCAAACCTAAACTCTCAGAACTACTTTTATTGATCAATGTTTTGGTTTGTTTTATAACAAAAAAATTCATATACTGTACAATAAGTTTTTAAAATTCACATTTTATCGGTTGTTTGCGTTAAGTTGAACGGTTGCCATCTTTAGTTTTGATATCGTCATAAATTTATTATAACAGTTTTATCAACGAATCGTAAATATAAGGTAACCATTATAATCAAATTATAATATTATCTTTATTAACTTAAAGATAAAATAAAAATTCTATTTAAGTAAATAAAAGCTATAAAAATTGTGTACTCAATTATATGATAATTAAATTTTGTTTTAATATCGTTTAACAATATTTAAAGTTTTCTATTTTAACGTTTAATCTTAGTTTTAAAAACATGAGCACAAAAGTTTTAACTTTTAATATATATCTTTAAATATATTATAATTAATCACATATTAAATCATTTTGTATAATTATATAAATAATATATTATATTAAAAAATTACAATTAAATTTCCTATAAATTAAATATTACCAATAATAATAGCGAAAATATCAGATTAATCGTTAATCCGTTAGACGTCTCGGCTTTACGTCACTAAGTTTAGGATAATCAGCCAATTCTGCGCCGTAATATATTATTACTGTTAATGTGGTCGAAACCATTGCCAACCAAAATAAAAGATACAGAAGAGTCTCAGTTGTGTGTTCTTTAAATAAATGTAAAATTTTATTTAACGTTATAATTGCGTACGAATTTGCCCCTTAAACTTAATCTCAAAAAATCCACACAAATTCTATTTCCCTGAATAAACTACCATTTAATACAAGAAAATTTTAAATTTAAAAAAGAATCAAATTCTGAATTTCAATTACCGTATTCATTATTATGGTAAACAAAATAAAACATTTTCTTTGGTTTCGTATGGCCTTATTGTTAAAGAAAAGTACCGAATTTACCATATATTGTAATTAACGTACGGTATAAAAACTTTCATTATACAAAATGAGATAATTCATTTTAAAAAGCTCATCACGAGTTAATTCCGTTTAATTTTTAAGGGTACCATTATTGTAAAAATTTTCGTTCTTAACAAATTTATTGTTTTACTTAAATTGTTAGGAATTGTGTGCATCAGAACTAAAAAATTTAATTTTTTTACAACAAATGGAATGAATAAAAAGCTTAACAATAATTTCGAGTGCATATACCGGCAAATAAAAATAAAAGTAACATATATTTAATGATATAAACGATAGCATACCCGCTGGAATGAATAGACTGAAAAACAACATAGCGATCGAAACCAGAAAAAATAGAGGCAACTGAAATAAAAATGCTATCATTCAATATTGAATTAAAGTAATATTTAAACTTACAGTTAAATATTTCCATTCTTGACGATCTTTGAGCGGACATTTAGTTAATCGGCCCTCATTTTCATCAATTTTGTAATTTCCCAGAACTAAATCAATCGAGTCTTGTCTGTACCCATCGGTAAAATTATTTTTATAATAGCGAATCAATGAATTGATTCCATCCTTTATTAATCCGATTTGAGTCCTTTTTCCAGTTCTGGTAAAATCAGTTTTAAGAGCACCAGTACCAGCATATTGAACGCTACATATATCAGCGTTATCTGCCCACGCTATCAATCAATCAATTAAAACATAAAATCAGAAATAGATAATAAGTACTGTATATAAAATATTTACTGTTTCTATAAAGATACAAGAATCCAGGATAATCTTCCAATTTTTCTCCATTAGAAATGATCCCAAACCGAATTAACTGGTTCTCTAACGATCGTTTAGCGAGCAATCCTTGCACAACATTAGTGCGATCTAAACTATCGACACAATTCGTGCGAAACACGCCTTCTTGTAAACTTAACGCAGATCTATCTGCAGATATTAGAAAATAATTAAATTCGTTTTGTTCGTTTTCGATTCTACTCATTAGTATAGAAAGTTTATCCCATCGCATATTTCTGCATTCGTGATGAAAATCAAACGATTCGTATTTAACAAATTGATTATTTAATTGATTGACAACATCTTTGAATTGTTTCTCTAACGGCGCTTCTGCTCCCTTATGATTGATTAAATTAATTAAACATATTTTCCCGTAATTATTAAATAAGTGTTCGACATGTTTTTGGAAGCTATTAAAATGATTGACATTCGGAACCAGTTGTGGCGGAGGCTTATACCGAAGATCAGGTAATTGAGTCCAAAACAGAGGTATCGAACCTCTAACCTGAACGAACGAACTCTGAGATAACTCGTATTCAACAATTTGCTCGGTTTCAACATAATTAGCAGTACTTCCGTCGTTATCAATACCACGCATAAACAATCGCGTTCCGCAGCGATGTATGCTTCTCCGAGATATGAGTGACCACACAAGCGGTTTACGATTCATTGTTACCGTATTAATTGAAATAACTAAGTGTATGCAAGATTATTATTAATGATAATTACTGTATAATATCGAAAATGTACAATACATACATCCATGCATTATTGGTATACAGTATTGACTAAATTCAGGTTTATTTCCCAAATTAATTAATAAATTCTGATTCCATACAAAACGTTTATCTGACTTGAAATAATAAAAAATTTAATTTTAATAAAGCAAAAAAAATCAATTAAAATAAATGGTATACTCTTTCGTATAGTGATTTGGTAACAAAATCCGGTCCAGCGTTATATAAACTCTGGAGATTATGAGTCAAATCGTATGTATACGACAAATAAAAATAAGGAGTGTCTAAAACTGAGTTAACCATATTTAAATAAGTTTTATTATAAAGCGCTTGATCTTCAGTCAAATGAAGCGTTGTTCTGCTAAATGGTATCAATTCTGTTGCGTCTATTTTCAGTATTGATTGTCCATAAATCTCACCAACTTTTGAAACACGCGTTATCACAATTAAATATGGTCCTAATCGTAACAATCATAACAAATCATAAGTAATTATAAGCTTATAACATATAATACATATGATGTTAATAGTAAAATACCCGCTATTAATCTAATGATACCAAATATTCCATGAATTAATTTAGTGGTCGTAATGCTTGTAATTTGTCCGCGATTTCCTAATCATTATTATTATATTAAAATCGAATAAAATTAAATAATTTTTATTAAAAATAAAGATTAAACTAATTTGTTTGCCATAAAATTATTGATATATTTTGGTATAATTGTTGTTTAAGTGAATGATTGAGTGATTTTCAGGAAAACAAACAAACCTTCAATGGATATGTCATTATTTACGCGATCGATAACTAATAATTCATTTGTATTATTATTTGGCTGAATATAAAACTTATCGTTAGAAACGTATCTGAAAAAATAAATGAATTATCGAATGATTGAATAAAATGAATATAAATATTTGATTACAATGTGAATGAAGTGTGCACTGAATGCAGTGATTGCAGTGTTTGTGCCATTTGTTTGGTTCGTTGTGATTGTGATTCTGATTGTGTCATACACTACGAAATCTTGTTTTATTTACGATTTAATTAATTAAAACAATAAAAAGCGAAATAATAATTAATAATAAAGTCACATGATATTATTAAATGACACGGAAATACAGTCAAATCAATACAGACTACTGTATAATAATAGGATGTTTCTGTATTTTTTATGATAAAAAAACTAAACTATTCTATTGATTGATAGATGACGGTATAATCAGTGGTTTAAATATGTTTTAAGAATCACTAGTTTTTACCCGTTCTTTGATCTATGATTTATTGTTAAGGGTAGGAAGTTTAAGACAAACCAAGTTTTTAATGATATAAGATAATGATGTTTTAAAATGTATGAGTTCGACTCATATTATAATAAGTTAAATGAGAGGTATTATTTAGGTCTTATAAATAATACTTAACGAAAATGAGGAAGTTTTATGAATTTAAGTTAACTGACACCAGAAATATAGGGTTAAATTATAAACTTTTCTTACAAAAATGTTAACAACAAACCTGTTTTTAGTTCAATAAATATATTCAACGTTTGTATGAGTTTTGAAGATAATGTTAGTATAAATGAAAATTTAAAATGCCGAAAATTAAAGAAAAATTTTCTGTGAAATTAAATAAATTTGTGACTTTATTTGGTGAATCTCATGCAAAACTTTGTCCTTCAATGCAATTTAAATAAATTTAATTAAAATATAAATTCTATAATAAAGTGGTTAAAATTTTTAAAATATGAAGTATTATATAAATATATGTCTTATTTGGCTAATTTTTCTGTATTATTTAAAGTCTTAAAACATATAAAATAAGGACTTAAACTTCCTAACCTTATTTATTACTTATATTTAACAATAGCCCATGCGCTGTACGGCACTCGTTTATTAAACTAACACAAGAGAAAACTAACACAACAAGTATAATAGTAAAATAATTAGATAATAAGCGCTATATTTAATTAATTTGCTAAATACATAGCAACAGAAACCATATTCCTCTAAATCACATGTAAATAAGATATCAATATTTATAAGTTCATCAGTTTAAAATTGCTTTCCCTAACGATTTTAGGACTTAAAATACAAAAGAAACGATGCGAACATTACGAAAAACTATGAGTGAAAATGAATGATTGAAAAGTGAACTTAAACGACTAAAAATGTAAATGAATTTCAAGCAACGTTATATTGTGTTAACGCGCAGTGTTTTTATAGCCATTAATCGTGTAACATTAAAATATTGTATGATTTATTTATTTGATTCATTTCAATTACTGTTTATTTAATTATAATTAATTGAATGTGTTTGTGTACGACAGTAATCGCGAGTACCTGTACTCTGGACACGCGTCTCATTTATAAGTTATTACGACCACTTCATTAATGTATACAATCGTAACCGAAATGAATGAATAGCCGTAAATGAATGGTATGATATCACAGACACCCATGAACTTTG
>JAQGAW010003252.1:0-12996 GCA_034698025.1 Phthiracarus crinitus | reverse complement strand
CGTGCGGGCGCCAAATAAAACGGGATTAAAGGTTAACCTCATATTTAAACGATAGTCTGTCCAAAGATTCTCAATGACGGCGACCATATTCCGATATATATTCAATAAGAAACTTTTAAAAACACAGTTAATGCAACAAAATTCCAATCTATACTAAAAACTGAGTATAATATTATCATAGAATTTAATTTGACTTTTTATAAATTTTTATTAAAAAAATAATAACTGACTCTAATACATAATTTGCTGACGAACTACATTTTATAAAGTAAAAGTATGACGTATTTATAGAATACAAGCCATAGTGAGATAGTTAGAGAGACTATTTAAACTTATCAATTGATTCTGAGAAATTAATGATTTGTTTCTTAGTTCAGTATACCATCTCTGTTTGACCTGGATTTGGTTCTAAGAGATCAACCATTAGTCATGACATATACCATATTACATCATGTAATTTAGCGAGAAATCACGGTGTATAGACTCTCTAAATGATGAGATTGTTAGTATGTGGCAGTAGTCTAAGTGATTGACAATCAGTTGGGATACATTTTTCTGTATTATTGGATAAAGAGGATCAGAACTATATACTACAAATCAGTTTCGCGCAAAACTTTTTTTTAATGAGATTTAACCTTTGCCAAATATGGTTACGTAAGTGTTCTCTTGTTATAAAGATTATGTAAAGCTTGATAATTATTTTATCTTATCATTATTGAATATTCTTTAATAATTATAGTTCAATCATTGAAGTCAAAGACAATTTCTGAACACGTTTAAACAACCAAATATTATCACAATTTATATCAGCAAAGCATAAAATTTTGAAAAGAGTCGAAACCGTGCGAATCAATTTGGATGATAAAATACAATTATTAGAGCAAACATGTTTTAAAGGATAGCTATTAACGATAAGCTAACTGAAGGGTTACCATTACATTTAATAGAAGTATTATATGAGACACAGGAAAATTATGTTCAGCAATGATTAATGATTATCAATTAAACAAAAAGTAAAAATTAAATAATCATCTTAAACATAATAACAAAAAGTTTCATTAAAATCATAATTAAAACTTGCAAAATATATGCTCACAATTAACACACGAACAGAAAGACAAACAAATTGTTGTCAAATCCACAAGTTGGTAAAATTCTCTACGTGAAATTGAGTACTTTTTTATCCCAAATTTGTACTTTTTTATACCCTTTTACCTAATAATATTCAAAAATTTGGCCCTATTAATCCAATGTATGCTTATAAGTAATTTTATTAAAAAAGATTGCTATGTATTCACATAAATATATTTTCGATTTATATGCGAAACATTGTAATTTAGAATTTGCAGTTGTTTTAGTTTGCCACAACTGACATTTCTTGATATAAATTCTTTTATAAACATATTAGCATAATTTAAATGAATGGCACCAATAGCAACAGTAAATTACGATAGTATAGCGGAGATCTTGTTGTCAGTAAATAATGGAGATAAAATTTTCAATTTGGACCGATCGGTAATTAAAACGTTTTTTCAGTCATATAATTATAGATACGGTGGCGGAAAAGTTTCAATAGAAAAATGTTATAAAACACTACACTACTAATTTTAGTATAAATCATTTGAACTGGAAAATACATTTAATAGACAAATCAGAATCGATATCATTTTGGATCAATTTAATACATATTGTAAAGAAATACTAATTAAAAACCTTGAATGTTCAATGAGCTCAATAGAATATTTTTTGGAAAGAAAATTAATCGAAACAATGGATTATGATGTACTCAAAAAATATAATTTTTATTATATTAGGAACAAAGTTAAACTTAGTTATTTAATACTATTTGTAATTAACTCAAGTATTTCACGCAATTTTTGCGTTTACTATTCGTTATCAAATGGAAATTGCGGTTATTCAGGGTTCAGCTTACAATTATTGTGTAAAATATCTCAAAAAAAATTTCAAAAATATATTAAAACCATTAACATGTAAATGATTAGATTTTATTGTAAAATAAATATAATAACAACCAAAAATTAGTGAAATATATTTTTCAAAAATTTGTATATTGTAATTTATTTTCTTTTAAAATCGATTTGAATAAAACAATATCATCTATTAAGTTATATTCAATGAACAAAAAGAATACGTAGAAAACATTTAGTTTTGGATTTCCCTATAATATGTTCCCTTCATAACATTTCCATAGTATAGGGTTTAAAAACTTATCTTTTAATAATGTGTCGAACGATAATATAACCATTTGGTAAGCAATCATCTTTTTACGCAAAGACTTCGTTATGCACTTTGGTTTTTCTTAACTAGTCCACGTGCGGGCGCCAAATAAAACGGGATTAACGGGTAACCTCAACTTAAAATTTTATAGAATTATATCGAACGTACACGAATTAACATTAAAAATAACGAAACTATTTACAACTAAATTTTTACTAATAAAATATTAACTAAAACTAACTAATAACTAATTTATAGCAATATTTTTAGTTAATCAAGTACATGTCTAACTTAGGATTCAATCGGATTAAATCGGACGAACACAAGTAAACTCAAAGTGTTAATAAATAATTATATCTATAAAAGAATTACCCAAATTAATAAATTAAAATTAACCTAAATACTAAAATACTAACCTAAAACTGAATGCTTACAGCTTACCTGATATTCTGTAGAACTGCGCTTATGACATCACTGAGTATCAAAATATAATACCATATTTGCCCATAGATGCCGTTAAGTGGTACTACATTATACTAATTTCTATCTAAATGCGAAATAACTTCCGAATCCTTACTTTAGCGTTGCTTTATTATTGATACAAAAGCGATCTATATCCGTTATAAATATGAGCATAGCCGTTATACTTTGAAGTTACCACCTAACGCTTAGCCCACCAAATATCTAGTTTGCCTCCAAATATATATTTATAAATATAGTAAATACTAAAACTAACCAAATTTATTAATTTAATATAAGATAAACAAAAATTACCTTTTATAAACCCTATTATGTCCACAAAAACTAGTAGGTATGAATGTCCGACAATATCTATTTCATTGTAAAGACCATAATGTAATAAAAATATAATTAAAATCATTTTATTATTTTTCAAAGAAATTGCGACTTTTTGACCAATATAAGAATCCGACATAAAATGAAAATCTTTTGATTGTAGTTCTTTATGAGCTTTTTGGTTAAATGACAACGATCCAGCCATCCATTTCATAATTTCAATGTTTTTATTATTTAGAAGTGATTCCCTATTTGTTCTTACGGTACGCCAAAAAAATATTTGCATATAAAGTCCAATACAAAGAGGACTGTAAATAAAAATCTAAAATATATTTTATAAATGGATGTTTTATTATTGTCTTACACAAAATATTCCCTATTTGTTGACGACATGAAACCTTTAAAGTTAAATAGATCAATTGTATCACGCAATATTTTATTAAATTTTAAAATCCGATTTTTCATTATTGCGTCGTTTCTAGTATTACTTTTATATTTTCTTCCATTAATATTTATCGATTTACTGTGTTGCTTGATATTTAGAAATCGTGTTACTGCCATAGGGTTCTCCTCTTCGAGAAACTATTCATCATCTTCTAATGTATGTCTTTTTCCAGTGAAAGAAGTAATACATTCTTCTGTCTTCTGGATTAAACTCCATTCGAATAATACGAGCTGGATGGTCGAAACTCTCATCTATTTTTTCTTTTTTTGTTTTTCTTTTTTAAAATAATAAGTAATATTTAAATACTTTTTAGATATAAATTTAACATACTTTGCAACGATCGTACTTCCTATCCAAATTTATTTTTTACTTTTTACTTGTATTTTATATTTTCAAATTGTTTTTTTTGTATTGACAATCTTATAGTTGCCTATAAAATATAAATTTGTTAAAAATTAAATTAAAAGTATCTTATTTATATTTGTAGATGATGGAGGATCACTTAATGAAATTTTATTTAATGTTCGATCCATTTCTTCAACTGTCAAAGTTGGCATTTCTCTAATAATGTTAAAAACTTCTGAATTTGTTAAAATAGAATCAAACTCGGACATTGGTGATATGTTAGATAATAATGATTTTTGAGACATTCTATTTTAAAATTTATCAATAAATATTGTTTTCAAATTAATATATAATAATATAGCATCACTACACAAAAAATAAGATTTTGTTAAAATAATTTACTTGCTTAAGTTTGTAAGAAAAATATTTTTTAAGTTAATTTAAATTTTAAAACTAAAAAATAATAATTAAATTGAAATTATTCAATAAATTCAAATAAATATAATCAAAAAATAATTTATTTATATTTTAGCTTACTTTCCGTTAGATTTGAACTTCTAATAAAAAATAAATTGAAATTTGCTAGATTTAAAAAATTTATTTGATAAGATAAAAAATCTAATATTGATTTGCTTTAGAATTAAATAATGATATATTTTATAAATTTAATTCATAATATTTTTAAAATAAAATTAAATTGAACTTAAATTGTAAAATTTATCTTATCATAAAATACAATGTATAAGGTAAGAACGGTAACCATTTGTATTTAAGCTTTTAATAATAAAATAAGATAATAAAGAGGTTAAAAATATTTATTTTATATAGTGATAATAATAGATTTTGCTATGAAAAAATAGGAATTATCGAATGAATTTTTAGCTTACTTTCTCAAAGTAAAGTCCAGATAAATCTCTTCACTATGTCCGTCCGTCCGTTCGTATGTGTCTGTGTGTCCGCAGATGGAAAACTAGATATACAAATATTATAATAAAGGGAATTTTCTAAAATTCTTAAATTTAATACATTTATGTTAATATAAAAAAATTCAAGCAAATTAAAGAACTAACATAAAGAAGTTTATCTTCTGAATTCTTTGTTATGTAATTAGCTCTAAAATAATATTTAATAAAAATTTTTCAGAGTTCCAAAAATTTAGAACTAAAGATTTTTCTATTTTTAAAAAGGAATTTCGTAGTTTTTTTTAATAAAATTCATGCGCACAATTTGAAAAATGAAAGAATAATGAATTTACTATAATAAAATGCAATATAACACACTAATAACATGATAAAAAATCATTAATGCATTATATAAAAGATATTTTATGGTTAATAATTAAAGCACTAAAAAAGTTTTTTATATTTTTAAATTTATCTTCAATTAAAAATTATCAATTATTCTTGAATTTAGATTAAATATAAAATATCCGACGAATTACTTTATATAATTAAAAACCATAAAAAATATAAATTATATGTTAATTTGTGTTACTATTTATGACAAAAAATAGTCAAATATTCATATTTATGATCTGATAATTTATATTCTTTAGAAATTTCATTATTTAGAATGGAAAAATTTATTTATCCAAATAGTTTTACAAAAATATAATTGTCTAAAAACATACTAATAATCATTGATGAAAAATAAAAATGAAATTAATGAATGGTTTATAATTAAAGAAGCTCTAAAATAGTTTGTAACCATATCACAGATTACTTACATCAAGTAACAAATGCTTTTTTTGTTTTTAATTGATATGAACTGTTAAGGATAAAACGCAGTTCGCATCTACCTCATATTTTATATTTAGGATTAAATCTAAGTATTATTGTAATTAGAACTTAATCATAACGTATAAATTATATTTTTTAATTTACAATTTAAAAAATATTTTAGGGTCAAAAACAATTGAGTTTCTTTTATTAAGTTTACTTTTATAAGTTTTCAACAACATATTTTTAACTTTTTAAATAAAACTATTGCAGTAAATTATAACAGGTTTATTAATATTTGTAATTTATCCGTTAAAACAAATTTTTTAGAAATAATTTATGAAATTCGGTTGAAATATTAAATTTCGATCATTTTAGTTAGAATTATCTACGGTTTTTTCGGTTGGTTAAAGATTTGTTTTTTTTAAATAATTGAAAATAAATAAAGTTTAGAACTAGTTTAACTGAATTTGTTATCTTTAAACCTTTTTCGGTTAAAACCGATTTTTCATAGCCTTTATTAATTATAAGCCATAAAACCAAACCAATCATATAAACTTTAGTAAAATTAGATTTGATTTCAATATTTAACGATATTTCAATATAACTAACGGTATTTCAATGTATTACGCTATATCAATATAATTAACGGTATTTAAACGTATAATTGTATTTCAGTGTATACTGTATTTTAAAATAACAAACAAAATTTAGTTCATCATTGTAAAGCCTTAATTAATGTTGCAATTTTTATAGCGTCGAATTAAGATATATTGTGTAAGTAATTTTAATTTAACGTTAAATTTATTGTGATCATTTAAACATGAGAAAATAAAAATACATTTAGAGCTCACTTTATTTAAATCATTAGATTAGTTAAAGTTTTAATAAAAGATTTGCTAAATAATATCTTTTAGTTTTAATAAAATATATACTATTTTGCTTTATAATAAATTACTCCTTATAGGGTATAATATTATTTAATCTTTTATTTTGAATTATAGTGCATAGTATAGAGAGTTACAAAAACATTGGATCAGTTGTATTTTGGCATTCGTCAAATCAACAACAAAAGTTTGTGTTTGTGGAAACTCAACGTAAAAGTTTGAGTTACTATATTGCTATGTTCATTTTCTACTAATCTATAATATTTTTAATCAAATAAATTATTCATTGAAGCACAATTATTAGACATTGAATTTTTTTCCAAATCGTATTATAAAATATAGAGAACATTAATCTTAATCTAATGTTAATTTAATAAAATATTTATAATTTGTTGTATTTTTTTATATTCATGTAAGAAATATCAATTTTTTATTGAAAAGTAATTTAAAGAAGCATTTTTTAAATACGAAAATAATTTTTATTATTATCCAAATTGTAATTAAAATTTATATCAACGTAAAATTACAATAATTAGTAAGATTTGCAATTTCTGGCCTATTGAATATTTCAACAAAATCTCTCAGTAATATTTAAAATATTTTTTTTCCTACAAAATAGTAATATAATTAATTAAATATCTTAAATAATTTCTACTCTTCAAAACAAACTTTATTTCAATTATGTAGCTTATAGATCTCTCATCAATGATAAGTATGCGTAAGTTAATATTTTTTTAAAACTTAATTACGAAAATAATTTGTTTTTAGAATTGCTGAAATGCTAAATACTGAAACTTGTGATGAAATAGAAATTTCTTGCGTAGAAGAAATTGTTAGTATATCCACTGATTACATATATGAGATTGAACCGATTCCTGATTTGACAATTAAAGTTGACGAATCAATTATTATTATTGAAAGTTGCGCTCAGGAAAGTTATATGTACGATAATAAAATAATTAAATTTCAAAAAATGTAAAAATAATTTTTAATTTTTAGGTGATTAAATGTCAGCAACCAAGAGATATTAAATAAAAGTGAAGAATCTGTTGTTAATTTTAATCAAAATATTGTGCACAATTATTAGAAATTGATTAAAGATGAAATATAAAATCACGTATCAAAATAAACTGCTCTAACATACGACAAAAATCAATATGATTACAATTTATAATACGCTACTGTAGTAGAAATAGATCAGTCAAAATATGATAAATTATTTTATGATTGCGATAATCAAAATTATAAATTCAATCTAGTAGAACAAAAAACATAAAAATATTAATAAGACTAAAACATTAAAAAAGTTTGAATGTTATTCAAAACAATAAACTAAATCAAATTTATCGAGTTTTGAATGCAATATATTCTTTTGAAATTCTCAAAATAAAACTGAAATATACTCAAAAATAATTAAGAAATTGCTTATAAATCATATCGTAATCGAAAATTTATATTATTTGAAAGATTTTTTGTTAGTTATAACAGATATAATTATAAATGCTTGAATTTTAGTTGTAGATATGAAACTAAAGAGTATAATAAAATTTCTAATTACATACAAACGCATAATAATAATGACACAATTCCTTTGCATCAAAGTGAAGATAAATGCACATTTAATCTTAAATCATTTAAAAAGTACTGCAACTTTAATAGTTTCTTAAATAATAAAAAATATTTTAATCGTAGAAAACTATACATTGTAAAATTGAAAAAGGAAAAATTATATTATAAATATCTATGTTCATGTCAAAATTGTAACATATAATCATATACTTATACAAAAACACGTTCATAATAAACATATATGCCCATATAGAAAAATCACTGAAAAACGGTGTGAAATTTCATCTAATAAGAAGCTTAGAAAAAAATGTTTATCAAAAATACATAAACCCATAAGATAAAAATAAATATAAAATATGAAATAGTAATAAAAATCATAAATCTAAATTTGAATCAAATTTGTTTATTAATTATAACAATAAAATATCTTGTTAATTATATTTTATTTAATAATATCAATTGATAACATTATTTGTCTTAATGTTGTAATTTTAAAATGTAAGGAATCGTGAGTGTGTGTTAGTTTGTAAAGATATGTTTGATAGAGGCTCTCAAAAAAATAGATACGGTGACACCATCGACACGTTAGAGTTCCGTTATGAAAGGGTAACAAGAACGTTACACAATAGTAGTCGTAATTTAAATTTTATACAGTTGAGAAAACGGATTTGTCAGGAGTTTGGAGTGGACGTCCACTAACGATCTAATGGATATCTGTTACAGACTACGTTCTGGTCCGCACACTATTGGAGGTTAACTTTACCAACCGTTGCACAAATTGAATTTGGTATCGAGATCGCATTTACGTAACCCACAAACTTTCATGTTCACAGCGCCATCGCCGCGTTAATCAACATACAACAGACGACGCCATACCGGTGAGCCGGTTTGGGTAAGGTTCTGAGGTCTTTGGTTTGGTTTCGTTTCGTTTACTCACTGAAGAGATCCTCACTCATCCATACACTTCTTTCTCCCTATAATATATATAATACTTATTATGTACACTTTGAATTAATTAAAATTATATTCACATATTTCCATTATAATTATGGTTACAATTAAGGTTTTTATGACAATGCTATATACTTTATATAATTAATTATTTACTACTAATTGTTGTGGTCAAATAACTACTTTAAGTAAGAGAGGATTTATGTGCATATAACATACATTGCAATTATATGTTTTGTGAACATACGGGATGTAGAGACATTCAAAGTGAAATATATCTAACCAAAAATTTGTTTTATGATATTTATTTTCTTTTAAAATAGATATGAATAAAACAATATCATTTATAATGTCAAATTCAATGGACAATAAATAATACTTATGGAACATTTAGATTTGGATTTCATTTTTAATATGTTATCTCTGCATAACTTAGCCATAGTATAATATTTAATTATCTTTTAATTATGTGTCGAAAGATAATATCACCATTCTATAAGTATTCAAAGACTTTGTCATTCATTTAGGTTTTCTTATCGTGTCCTCGTGCGGGCGCCAATTAAATCTGGATTAACGGGTAAAGTCATATTTAAGACGAGAATCTGGTTAAAGAATATCAGTGATGGCGACAAGATTTATATATATATTTAATAAGAAACCAGACTAAAAAAATGGCCACATGTAAAGCAAATAAATTCCAATCTTTACTAACCACTGATTATAATAATATCATTGACTTTAACTTGACTTTTTAAAAAATTTTATAAAAAAATAATAACTCTCTAATACAGTATAAATGGACAAACTACGTTTTATAAAGTAAACTTATGACCTATCTTTAAGGAATACAAGTTTTAGTGAAATAGCTAGTGAGAATTTTTAAACTTATCACTTGATTCTTAGAAATTAATGCTTTTTAAAACTATGTTGATAAGTTCTGCATATTATCTCTATTTGACCTAGATTTGGTTCTGAGTTGTCAACCTGTTTTCTTACACACTCCTGTTAGGCGTATATATTGGTAATGCATTCTTTATTATTAAATTTGATAAAAAAATAATATATTAGAATAATATGATATATTCATATTCATCAAATAAAATCATTAATATTTATAAAAACATGAATTTTCTCCAATGATTAATGTAAATTTATGTAAGAATTTTGATTTAAACAAATTTATTTTATACATTCCCATTTATACATGTATTAGAATTTTATTTATTCTTTATGGCAATCACGACAGAATACATATTAAGTGATCACAAAACTGTAATTATTATCTTAAATTAAATTTGGTGTAATTTTATTATGAATTTAAATTAAATATTTTTTACAATAACTAATATTTCACAACTTTTACGAATCATTATTGTTTTGGTCGATTAAATATTCAATAATAAACTGTTGTAGTGTTTCAGGTCTCATCGATAATCTTTGTTTCAGTTTAATTAATTGTTCACGTTTTTTGCGTTTTCGCACAAAGAATCCGTACCAAAAAAATAATGAAATAACACATACGCTAATGTTTTTCATAGAAGTTCCAACAATAAATGTGTCAGATAAATCATTATTATAGTCAATATTAGAAATCTTTGAATATTATAAGCGTGTAAACTGCAAGCGTTCATATTATATTGTAGTGACACCAAGTTTACTACCAGTTATTACTCATAAATATAAGCGCTTATTAATCTATATTTATTCTCTTTATAGTTAATGTCATAGTTCTCTATACTTTCGCTTATTATACTCACATATTACTCATTTTATATTCATTGATACGCTATTTTGAATTATTTAGACATATTACTATCGTTTCACTTATTAGTAATTAATCTCTATTTAAAGCGCTTAAATCATATTCACATTAACAGTTACTGTCGCTCTTTCAATAAGTCAACACAGTTATCACAGACACTTAAAACCACACATTCACACAATACTGTTCACATTCAAATATCAAACAACGTAATTACAAACACAATCTTTTGAATTGCATTAAATAAGAGTAATATTAAATCGTTAATAGTTATTGAAGTCAGTGTCAATAAATGGTATATCTTAAAGTTTATTATGTGCTTAAGATATTGTTATCAGATATATTAAGGAATCGGCGGTACTGTGTCCAGTATCGCAACAATATAATGAAATTTTAATTTCCAAAAATCTGGAATCTTAAAGCAGAATACGCACAATTAAGTACGCTAAACTGTCGTAAATACTAAAATCGCGCGAATAAATATAATATTCGCCGAATATTTCTAATAATTATCCTTAAACCTGTTCTTTAATATTAGTAATCTTATGTTTTCTTAATAAGACGTGATTTAAAGTTTCGCGTAATTTTCGTTCCAAAAAATATTCTATTGATTTTAATGATATTTCCATGTTTTTATTCAGTGTTTCTTTACAATTAGAATTAATTTTATCCAAATTTATATCGTTTATAATAAGCTTATTGAATACCATTTCTAGTTTAATATATTTATATTTAAAGTAGTAGTGCAGCTTTTTGTAACATTTTTTAATTGAACATTTAACGCCACCGTATCTATGTTTATATATCTGAAAAATTTTTTTTTTGATTACCGATCGGTCGGTATTAAAACGTTGATCGCCATTATTTACTGACGACCAGATCGCTGCAATATTATCGTAATTAACTGAATGAATTGGCGACCTTAATAAATATATAAACTAATGATTAGAAAAAAGAATCTGAATATGCAGTAAATACTAAAAACTGTTTGAATATAAACTCACGCTCGTTTTGTTTTGTTGATAATTAAACGGAATTTATAGACTGGGAATTGCATTCAAAAAATATATTGTTATATATAAAAATAGTTTATAATGTAAATCAAAATTTTTTAAAATATATAATAAAGTAAAATTCCAAAGAAACCATTAAAAACCAAACCTGACCCTAAAAAAACATCACGAGACCACATTAAAACCCATCAATAAATGAAACCCTAAAAGAAACTAAACAGACCAAAAATAAACTCAATATACCCCTTAAAAGTCTAAACAAATCTCAATATACCTCATAATTATTTTATAGGAAATTTTTTATATCTTAATATTTTTATGTTATAAATAATACTTCAGAAGGTATTTTAAGACTTTTGATTCATTTGTGTTTTAGTTTTCTCCAATTAAACATCAATTATTTTTTTAAACGGATTAGTCGCTAAATTATTAAAAAAACGATTATGATATCACGAATGATTGGTTTTAGCATGAAATAGATTTAATTATGTTATTTTAAACAATTTTTGACCCATTTTTATCTTATCTTTATTTTCTATTATTATTTTTTAAATAGATTATAAATGTAATCTAAAAACTTAAGTTTTTAAAGACAGTAATTGAAGATATTTAGCTCTTTTAATGACATTTATATTACCATTTTTGGCTCATTTTAATAACATTTTTTTATTACTCCTATTTTCAAAAAATACTTTTATTATAACAAAAATAAATAAGACAAATATCTATTTAAAAAACTGAGTAAAAATATAAAAACCAATCGTTTCTTTAGTTAAATATGACCACATATAATGCAACTAAATTTCAATCTTTATAAACCACTGAATATAATAATATCATAGACTTTAATTTGACTTTTTAAAATTTTTTATTAAATATTTTTATATTTTATTAAACCGTATAACGTTAACGCGCATATAATAATATGAAATTTCAAATTTCCGTATATTTGAAAACTTATTGCAGAATAGCAACAGTTGCCGTAATTAAGATAATAGTAAACATGTTATTTATTTAAATATTTAACTACCCGAAAACAGTATATGATAAACTTTTATAAATTTGTACGTTAATGCTTTATTTCTAAATCTTTTAAATTGATCATGTGATTGCGTTTCGCGTAAAGAGTGATTTATAAAATGAATAAATGTTCTCATTGGAATCAATAGGTTATTGATTAATGTTTTTGCAAAATTTGTTAAAGTTTTCTAAAGAAAAATAATTTGGACATAATCTGTTGAACGCATTTTCCAATTCAATAGTTTTGTACGTA
>JAQGAW010003251.1:0-12996 GCA_034698025.1 Phthiracarus crinitus | reverse complement strand
CGAAAACAATCACTAATCGATAGATAACCCAAAATCACTTCACATAAGTCATCACCAAATCTATCAAAACTATCTCTGCTATACTTAATTAATGCGCACATATTTTTATTTTAACTTATTTATATATGTTAATAATCACTCACAATTGATTTTAAATAATATTTTTAAAAAATTAAAAAACATAAATAAAACTTGCGTTTATATGGTACTCTATTTGAGAGAGTTTTTGAAAGTAACTCATATGTTCTCGAAAATGTTCAAATACCCTATTGTTATTTATACGCTGATTTGAAAATAAATGCTAAATATAGGAAAATTTCTAGGAAAATGTTATCTGAATAGAGGAATAAAATGACAAATATTAAGTTAATCTCTCTTTAAATTATTATCGCTTCAACTTTGCCCTAAATATTTTATCGATGACGTTAACACTTCTTATTATTAGGAAAATCGATAATATATTTTTAGATTCCATTATAGCGAGATTTAGATATTAACATATACACATTAAAACTAAGCATTTAAATTTAAAAAAGTTCTTGAAATTATCCCAATTAAAAGTTAATATTAATTAAAGAATCCATTAATTAAAGAACAGTTTATGATTAATTAAATATCAATAAAAATGAATTTAATGACTTTTATAAAGATTTATATAGGAATGAAATTTAAATATCTTCTAATTCATATAAAAATAAGAAAATTGAAAAGTCATTTTTTAATCGTTAGGTCATATTTGTAAATACAAAAATTATATTTTTAAATTTTAATATTTTGAGACTATTTTTCGATATAATTATTTAAATTATTATGAAGTTGAATAAAAATTTTAAAAAATATATATAAAAAGATTATTTTCTGAAATTGTTAAACAATATAATGTAATCCATGAATCAAAAGTTTCATTAAAGTATTTATGACAACAAATGATAAGTGACATCAATTTTTAATATGTAAATGTTCAGTTAAATGTTTGATGTGTTTACTCGTATTACAAATGATTTCAATTGTCTTTTCACATATAATTTCTCCATCGATAACTAATTTCGTAATATTAATACAGTTTTTCAACACATATTTGAACGAATCATATTTTACAGAACTTATTCGATCTTTTAAGCCATAGTTAGTGAATAATTCTGTTATCAGTGAGTACTTAGGATAGTAATTATTGTTAAATTTTCCATCAGATAAGACCAGTTTTGTTTGTTTGTTAAATATCATTACATTGAATCGTTTATTAACGCATTGTAGCGTAAAACAATCACTGATTAATAAATAACTTAAAATGAATTCATACAAATCATCACCAAATCTATCAAAACTATCTCTATTATACATTTTTAAAAAACATATATATTAAAAATTATATATTTTTTGAAGAAAATAATACGCAATATTTTTTAAAAAGAAAATAAAATTCAAAAATGATTGTAAAATAAAATCTATCTATGGCTATACACAGTTTGAAAGAATTTGTATATTTGATGATAACTAATCTCGTAAAATTCACAAATATACTGAACAATGATTTTAAAATAATTGTTAAGTAAAGTAAAATTTCATAGAAAAGGGAAGTAAAGAGTGCAGCGAAATGACAAATAGATTATTAAGTTAAACTCTACATAAGTTTCTGTTTATTAAACATTGACCATAATTTTTATGGGTTCAATCACTTAATTTCAAACACATTAATATTTCTTTAGAAAATATTTTCCTTAATTTGAATTGAAATTACTAGTGAGTAATATTTAAGAACGAGATGTTAATGACCTCATTTTTCGTTTATAAGTCTTGTAAAAAATTTCTTTAAATGTTTTAAAAACGACCTAAAAATAAGATTAAAATATTCACAAAACTATTAATTTTAAGCTTATTGGTTCAAATTTATCGATTTTTGATAATATTTTGGTAATAAACACTAAAAAGTTCTGAAGTTAACTTGTTTTAAAATTTTTGTTTATATTCTTATTTATTTAAATATATTGACAAAATTATAAATTAATTTATAAAGAAAAAAAGCATAAACGAAATTAATGTTTTTTATAACATTTTTAATATAATGTTAATTTGTTAATTAAACAGCTATTTTCAAATTATGAAACGCTGAATGCATTTTAATAGCATTTATTTTTATATTACTATGACATATATGCTCAAAAATCCTTTGTTCATCAATAAATATTGTTTCTTTTGGATAAACACCTATTCTTTTAATACTTGAACTTTTATCGATGAATGACAAAACATGATCAGTTGTGATACCAAAATAAATAAAGTCTTCATATATCACTCGATAACAACCTATTTTTAAATTCAGCAATTTTGTCAAATTATACAAATGTTGCATAAGTTTAAGTGAATTTTGTTTCACTCTTAAATCATCACTGCGTATGTTAATTGTTTTTAACTGAGACGAATGTAAGTGAATAGTAGAAAAACAAATTTCGTCAAATTTCCATCAAAAATATTTTAAGTGAATTAAATTAACACAAATTTTTAGTAAATCAATATTCTGGGTGTTATGATAACTATAAATTGTTAACTTTTCTAATGATCGAAAATAACTAGAAAATGCATCAAAAATATGTGAATATAAATGTTTAATCATTAATCTTTATAATTTTTTACAATACAATCCAATTTGTTCATATTACTTGTAACAATAATCGATTTAATTATGAATTACTATTATTAATAAAATTCGCATAAAAGCTAAGATAATACTTAATTTAATATTTAACTCCAAAAAATTTAAAATTTTAATTATAAAAACAAACTAATAAACTCGTTAGCTTTCTATTTATTTAATGTTATGTTCAACCATAAAGCTATAATTAAGTTTAATTTTTACACTTGAAATTAAATCAATATTTGCGATTTTGAGCTACAATTTTTTCAATTTTAGAAGAAAAATAGTCGTCATGAAAACTCATCAGATTTAAACGATAATTTTCTTTAAAATGGAAAATATTTAAGTACATAAAAATATGTATTAGCTTGTAAAATATATATGAATATGTAATTAAAATTTCATTTATTTCAATATTTTTTAACTCTAATATTGTTAATTCACCAAATGTAGGTTTTTACAGCACAATATAGATAATATGCATTTGCATAAAATGTTAGGCTCTGCTTATGAGTTTTTGAATGCAATAAATAATTATTAGCCTAAAAAATTACATAATTCTTTATAAAATTAAAGCTATATATTGCTTCAGAATATTTACTAAAATAGAATTAATATATATTTTTTAAAAATTATCAGTTTCTCAACGGTTTCATTTTTTTTCTAAATATTAGACTACTTTACGATTTTTGCTGACTTTTTGGGATAGAAGTCTAGCTTATGGTATTGTCAATGTATGGAATGAGACGAAATATAAGAAAACTATTTGTTAGTGAATAAGTGAAAAGTGAATGATGAATAATTAAAAATTATGAAATTAAAATACTAAAACTTGTGTTTTAAAATAAGCGACTCTTATGTTTGATAAACGCGCATTGCATTGATAGTCTTCAAACGATTCACTTAAAATTTATTATTGGCTATCGAAAAGCCTTTAAGGCATTAGTTTTTGTTTTAAATTAATTATATATATGATAATTGATGTCTGTTTTTGCCTCATTATATAATTAATTTAAAATTTTTTTTATTCAATTGTATTGTTTGTCCTGTGGTTTCTTGCGTGTGCCAAATCTGAAACTGCTGGTCTGTGCGGCACACTTTTGGTAGGGTGGATAGCCTTAAGTTTGTTTTTTTACGCGTTATTTTTCTTTAATTTAATAAATATTTCATAAGCTAGCGCTACGTGTTGAGGCTCCCATATTGGTGCCATTAAGCCCAGAGCTGACACAGGTTTGAGCGTTTGGTAAAGGGTGGTTATATTCACGTTCTTTTGTGGTGGTTTTAGGCTTTCCTTGTCTGTCTGTCTTTCTGTCGTCGTGTACAAAACATTAATATTTATAATGTCAGCTCTAAAGACTTTGGTAATACGTCTTCTTTAAAATCGATTAAAAAGGTTAAGAAATTATAAATTTTTCTCTAATTTAAATTTTATTACAAACGTCTTTTAATATATCGTTTAGTATACATATAAAATGTGATATTTATTGTATTGCTTTTTAAAAATTTATATATTTGAAATGTTTTGAATTACAATTAAATTTGTATCAGGAAATTATTTAAGCACTTTTTTAACTGTTAATTTTTAAATATTAACAACTCATTTTGACTCCATAATTAAGTGAACAGAGATAGATGCCAATAATTATTAAAGCAAGAAAGAGAATGAACATTCATAAAGCGCTCATTTTGTAGTATAATCTGAGTTATTTAAATAGCTTGGTTAAAATTTTATTGTATTAAGTATTTTTTGGAATTTAAACTATTATTTATTTAATTGTAATATTAACGCTTATAAAGCTGAAACTATTGAAAATTACATTTAAATTATCAGTCTCTTTCTGATAAATTTTGAAAAAATAAGATTAATGGTGGCAATGCTGTTTTATATTGATTTTGATGCGAAAATGTTGTGTTTAGTTTTGTCACTGAAATTAATTGTTCACATTTTTCTGATCCTTCGGGATAACTGTTACATAGATATTCTTGAAAGCCTGAGAGCGTAGCTCTTAGATTACTAATAAATTCTGAGGCATGTATTTCTGTACAAATTCTAGCAAATTTTGATTCTTCTAAAATTGTTTTAATTAAGCAATCTTTAATTAAATATCCGTAACTATAGTAAAAATAAAGTTATATATTTAATAATTCAATTTAGTAACAAAATATTAAGAAATTATGAAATAGAAATATCGTCGTACATAAATCAGATTAATACACAATCAGACTCAAATTAATACAGTCTCTCTATTCTTTCTCAATCCATTATGAAATATAACGATTGGGACTTTAATATCTAATTTGTTTAATTATTTCTAATTTTCATAATCAATAAAATATAAATATAATACTAACCAACACAACAGAGGAATTTTCGATTTATTTTCATTTAATTTAGTTATTAATGAGAGTGTGTTTACGAAATCATGATAGCATTGATCCAATTTATCTTTAACACTGTTAATACAGTTTGGCATTAAATACCTATCATAACAATGAGATTAAAAATTATAATTATTCGCCAATATTAAAACGATAAGATGTTTTAACATACATTTTTAAATTTTTATTTTGATTTTTGTTTAAATGAGTAGAATTGTGAAAATAATACTCAACGCTTCCGGGAACTGCTGACCTGTAATCACAAAAGAAATTTATTGAGTTTGTGAGAGGGATTAATGACTGACTGTATATATTGTACTGCACATTCAATATAATAACAAAAACCCTTGTATTATCGGAATACGCTACGATCAGTTGCGAATCGATCACACATACTCAGAATGTCTGGCACATAAGCTGCTGTAATGTTTGCTAATTCCATATATTATTATACCCGACGCATATCGAGGAAATGGTTCCAAACACTTTCTATTGTAGTCTTTCATACATTTCAATTTTTTCGGATACTCTCTATTTTTTAAGTTGATTAAAAGTTTTATTTTGATAATATTTTCGATCGTTACCTGCAGAAGTTATCGAATTCTTCCACGGTTTCTAAAAATTTAAGTTTCGGATTTCCAAGTCTAATCATATATGACACGCAATTATCGAGTCTATTAAGATCACATTTATCTCTGCGTATTAAGCAATTAATATTTTGCCATAAAAATAATATATTAATTAAAATTAATATAAGATTCATTTTTATATGTATTGAAAATATAGATTTAAAAACTCAAATAATATTACATTCAATGATAATAATTGATTTACTCCTCATTTTATACTTTTATTTGCACTCAAATTTACGACAGTTTGTATAATTACTTTTTTTTATAAATTATTTGCTGAATCATTTTATTACACAATCGAACAAAATTTGAAATTAGCTAAAAAAGTTGAGGAAATTTAGTATTAAACTTTAAATTTTATTTATTTATATTTAATTTGCATAATCATTTTATTACATAATCGAACACAGATTACGTATGTTGTTATTGAACACATACATGTTTAGGTATTTTAAAATAATTTTAAACAAAAACGAACATTTACTCAATAGATAAAATGTCTTCTTTTTTACTTCCTATTCAAACTCCAAAATTTAGCATTCATCGTACTTTTAACAAAATGTAAGAACATTTAACGTCTATTATTTGATGGAAATAAGCGCATATCAAAATAACATATGTCAAAAATATGCTCAATAAATGCTAATCTTGATTCAAATTTTAATCTTTTTTAACAGATTTTGTCATATCTTAAAATATTTTTATTAATATAATCTTTTTTTGAACAGATAGAAATGTCAAATCTAATTATATTGTTCCTAAAAATGATTAAAAAATACTTAAAGTAAATATTTTATCATAGCCTTATTGATTCTTATTTAATTTAATTCTTACTTAATAAAATAATTATACGTTTCAATAAAGTAATTATTGATTATTATACACCAGGAAATAAAACCATTAATTATTTAATACTTTATTATTTAAAATTCTCGTTCAACAGGTATTTCCCCATAATTAATGATAGACACGTAAAGTTAGTAAATATATAATGGAAAAAGTGTTGAACGACGAACTGATAAAATAGAAACGCGCTCAACAATTATCGGCAAACGGAATAATATTCGATAATAATTTGGATCAAATCCAAGAATGGTGTGTTTAGCGGAGATTACGTGGCAAAACAGACAAAACATCAAACGCGTCGAAATTATATGCCAACAGTTGCCGTTCGGTAACCATTCTTCGATTGCAATCGAAAAGTTGGTCGCATTAGACAAGAATGTCATCGCAATGCTGTAATATCTGGTGAAGAAAATGTTTATCATTGAGAAACATCCGACATAAGAGATGAATTTCAATACATATGTCATTAACGAAGCACATCTAAAGTCATATACAACGCTAATAAAGATAGACCCAAATACAGTCCACCCAAACCGCCGACGTTAGCGATATATGTCGTGAACAATATATGGCCTATTTATGGACAAACTCTTGGTCGCCATCAACGCTGTGCTTAATTCTCACTTCAGATATATTACAATTATCAGTAACATAACCCAACGCTACCGGATTGTAATTGCGTTCAAATATCTGCAATTGTGTGCTATACTTCTCTATATAGCAATCGGGCATACATTCACTCTGACACCATTCCATTACTTTAAAATATTGTAAATTTTTCTTTACCGTTACCGGACATAGTTTTGTATAATTTTTCATCTCATTTAATATAATAACGTTCTACTGGTTTTTTCAATCAAACGCTTTATCGTATGACTTGTCAAACACACATCGTCTTTCACAATCGTTTTTCGAAAGCGAATCAGATTTAAAAACTTAATTTATAGTTTATTCTTTACAGTTTGTCTCATATGGCGCTTCCTTTAGTACTGATATTGTACGCTTATATTCCAATACATACGTATTCTCGGGAATATATGTCGACGTAATTCCACTCGTTTTATAGATAATACTGTCAACAGTATTGCTTATTTTTACAGCATTTGGTAATAATTGAAAAAAAATTTCCTCTTTGGCTGGATTTAGCGATAGCGCAGTCATCATTGTTCACTAAACTACGAATACTCTTATTTCCTTTTGTCATGTAATTGCAAATTAGTTGAACGAACAATCCCGGCTTATATGATGTATTGTTGTCGTTAAGCCTGTCGTAACAGCTATCCATTGTTTCATTTGTATGGCATAATCGCTTAAAAACGATGTGCACGGGTGAGCATATAGTTATCGCTGGAATTGTTAACTGTGTCGGCATTAGATTGTTGTTGTTTATCTTAAGTTTAATCCTTAACTCTAAAAATTAAAACGATTATGAAACTCATAAATACATGCAATAACAGTTAAATCAATTTTTTTATTTAAAATTTCTTAAAAAAGCTCGTCAAGAGTTTTATTTTCTCACTTAAAATTTGAAATAAATATAAAATACTAATTATGCATATTTTTAAATAATAAATGTGATCAGTATTTTTATTCTTAAATTTTTACAGCAATTTTGTTTGAGTGCATAAATAAACTTTTTAATTATTGCTTTAGTGACACAAACTGTGGCCACTGTTGATAACAATATCGATACGATTACTGATATTATTGCAACTCATTATATCACTGATGCGTTAAATTCGTTAGTAAAATGTCAAAAGATTAATAAACCGATAATTTATATAATATGTGCATAAACCGACAATTGCTTTTCTAATTCGGTGATAATTCATTTTCATTTTAATATGCTTTTTAAATGTTTTTTGAATGCGATAAATTAATTATTTTATGACATTAACAACAGCTTTTAGCAATTTTCTGTATATATTTCGTGCCAAACGATACGCATCTAAAGTCATGTCATACAACGCCACTAAAGATAGACCCAAATACAGTCCACCCAAACCGCCGACGTTAGCAATATATGACGTGAAAAGTGTGGCCTCTTTATGGACAAACTCTTGGTCGCCATCAACGCTGTGCTTAATATTTACTTCAGATATATTACGATTATCTGTAACATAACCCAACGCTACGGATTGTAATTGCGTTCAAATATCTGCAATTGTGTGCTATACTTCTCTATATAACAATCTGGCATACATTCACTCTGACACCATTCCCTTACTTTGAAACATTGAAAATTTTTCTCAACAGTAACCGGACATAGTTTTGTATAATTTTTCATCTCATTTAATATAATAACGTTCCACTGGTTTTTGCAATCCAACGCTTTATCGTATGACTTGTCAAACCTACACCGTCTCTCACAATCACTTTTCGAAAGCGAATCAGATTTATAAGGATTACAGTTTGTCTCATACGGCGCTTACATTAATACAGATATTGTGCGCGTGTATTCCAATACATAAGATTCGGGCGAATATATGTCCACGTAATTCCACTCGATATCGCTTGGTATCATATTTGGTGGATGTGTTGCCATACTTATACCTAAATAGTAAAATATTAAACAAAATATTCATTAATTGTTTTTAAATTTATTTTACCCTTTTCGTGATACAACGACGGAAACCATCTTTCATATGTCAAATCCATAAATATTATTGCCATTATATTATTGTTATCGATAAGATTTATTTGGTATTTGGTTGCGTCGTATTCCGAATCAAATAAACTAAAATACGTATGACAATAACCGGCAATAAAACTACGTATATTCATACTACTTTCAACAGATTTGCTCAGTTTGGAGCAATTGATTAAATCTGAAGAAAAAATTCCTGTTTGGTTGGACTTAGCGATAACGCATTCAAGATTTAATAACTCGTAATCATTGTTCACTAAATTGCGTAAACACTTATTTCTATTTGTTAAATAATTGCTAATTAGTTCAGCTAAAAGATCTGGTTTATATGTTCTATTGTTGTCATTAAGCCTGTCATAACAGTTATCCATTGTTTCGTTTGTTTCACATAATCGTTTAAAAACGATGGGCACGTTTGAGCATATAGTGATCGCTGGCATTGTTAAATGAGTCAGAATTAGATTATTGTTGTTTATTACTGTTTTGAAATCTAAATATTCAATCGTCAAACTAATTGTTTGGGTTATAAACAGTATAAAACTGATAACTCCTAGAATGAACTTGACTTTATTGTGATCGTCTTCGGAACTGTTATTGTTATTAAAATCAGTAAAATAAATATTTCTCATAAGTGGTTTATTTTAAAGAGTTTTGTCCTTTAAGAAGGATAGGTTATGTGAACCCCCTTTAGATTTCTAAATATAATCAATTAAATCCTGTGTGTTTTTTTAGACTGGTTTTGATTAGGCTTACTATGAGAAAAATAAACTGAAATTATTTATATTTAAATGTTTAATAATAGTAAAAAATTATTAAAAATTAAAATCAGCCATTTTATCTGATCATTTCATTCTTTTATGGATCCATTTTTAACATAATGAAAGAAATAATTTATAGTTTAAGTTTAAACATTGATTTATAATTACCTTTTCTGTCATACATAAACAAATAATAAAATATAAATGTAAATTAAAAATTAATTAAATTGTTTTAATTATTTTGAGTTATTTATTATATTTACGTACAATATTATGAACGCAATTAATCGAATAAGTGTACATACAGTTAACATGAATCGAAATTCCCAAGAAATTCGGTTTAATGCATAATTCACTAAAAAGTTTACAAAAATTCAGTCAATTAGTTAAGTAAACTCTTTGCGTTTTGGAAAAATGTTTGATTGCTTTTTTAGAGAAGCCTTAATAAAATAATAGATCTTAAATTTAAAGCGTTATTATTAATTCATTGAAAAATGTTAGAATAGTTTGAAAAATCGTTTGAAAATTTTTTTAAAAATATTAATATAAATTATATTCTTTTAACATAAACAAAATTATGGCTAAATTTTCAGCTTTTGAAATAGTGCTCATTAAATGCATTAAAATATATAAGTTTATTACTTATTTAATGTCATTCACTAAAAATTTTAAATAATTTAAAAATTGTTGGATTAATTTCAATAAAAATTTAAGTATACCTTTAAGTGTTTACTAAAGATTCTGCTATTGAATAATAGAATTCAATAATGTTTTCAGTGTAGTGAATATATATACGCAAAGTATCATAAGTAGACTAACCAGATGTCAATTTTTGGATTGGATTTTCCAGTTTTAGCTGTATTTGTTCGTTTCAACTGGATATATATATTAATTTTTCAAATTTTAACAAATATTTCTCAAAAGTAACTTATTTTAAAGAGTTTTGTCCTTTAAGAAGGATATGTTATGTGAACACCCTTTAGAATTCTAAATATAATCAAATAACTCCTGTGAGGTTTTTTTGAGTCGGGTGTTGATTAGGCTTACTATGAGAAAAATAAACTGAAATTATTTATATTAAAATGTTTCCTAAAAGTAAAAAATTTATATCTTAATTCAGTTATAGAATCTTCTGTCTATTTTTTCAGATTTTATTTTAAAATATCCATTTTTTCCAAAAAAAAAAATCTGGTTAATCTAATCATTTATACCTTTTAATTTATTAAATTTTACTGTTTTTATATTCGTTTCAAAATGAATTAATAATTTATAAAAATTTATTATTTTCTTTTTTCTATTATATATTAGAGTATTGATTATAAGTATAAACATTATAGAGACAGACACACAGTGTTTCGATTCATTTAAAGTAATCATTAAAAATGGTTTATATTTGTTGAAAATTAGTTTTGTTTTGAACAAATATAATAAACAAAGGTATAATAAGACAAAAAAAATTTCACTAGATATGGGTTATATTTGATATCATAATGTTTAACTCCTTATTAATAACTATTTTTATTAATAAACGTAATTAATAATTACGTAATGATTTTCAAACACAATTTTATTTAATACTATTTCTTATGTAAATTTATGTCACAAATTTATGTCACTTTCATTTACAGCAAATATCGAATGTGCTTACTAGAGGCCCGCGCTATAATTTATTTCCCATATTTAATTTCAGTCCACATAAATTTCCCCGCAATTATTTTCCGCGCCATCAATTATTTCCCAAACAGCTTCAACACTTGAATACTTAGCTTATTAAAAGATAGAATAGGTTGACCCAGTGATGCACAACGCTCAAGCTGATGACGCTCGATGCTAAGTGCAAACGAATAGCGTTAAATTTTTAAAGATATTAAGCGCGAGCCGAGAGTGAACGAGAGTATCGAGAGTTGAAACACAAAAGTATTATTGAAAAATTGGATTAATTAAATTAAAAATTATATTTTAAAAAATATTTTATTTTAGCACAAACAAAAATAAATTTAAAATTTATAAAAATTTTATAAAAATTGTGAATATTCTTTATTTTTATTTAACAGTGAAAAAATTATATTAATTAGGCTTAAATTCTTTTATATCAAGATTCTTTTGAAATGAAATCTCGGTGTGCGCTCAGCGCTCGAGCAGGTCAAGATAGCGAGCGTAAGCGTTTTTATTTTACCCGAGCGTGAGGGATCGCGAGGGGTGAGCATAATTTTATTGCCGAGAGCGAACGTCAGCGCCGAGCGTGTGTATCACTGGTTATATTCAATAATAGATTCATTTTCTCCTAAGCTCATATAAAATTTTGTATAATACTTTTAAGTGTTAACAGATAAAGTCGATTTAGAGACCCACATCCCCCGCCCGAGCTCAGTAAACTAAAATTTGTACATTCAAAAATGCAAATCAACAGTAATAATCGCTATGAATGCGTTCAGTATTAACTCATTGAGTAAACTGAAACAGTTTGATTGGCATTATTAACGCTAATATTTGATACATGAAAAAAACCAATATTTATAGACGAAAGGTGACCGCTATTATATAGCACCAAACATTAATCAATTGACGCTTTTCTTATTAAGTAAAAATAATTAATGTGTTTGTTAAAACAAAGTGTTCACAGATAGCGTTGTTTTATTTTTTATACCGTATTTTGCAAAATCTTAAGCATTTGTAAATTCATTATTTTATATACAAGTATTTTATTCCGTTAAAAATATTTTCTTAATTCTTTAAAAATCAATTAAAACATTTCGCAGTAAACAATCTTCAAAATATGAATCACTTTTTAATTACTAAAATAGTTAATATAGTTAACAACATTGCTTTCATTTTATAACTTATTCAATACTAATCCTAATTTAATCAACAATATATCAACTCATCTAAACACAAACTCGTTAATCATTGTTACTTCAAAACACACGAAAAAAATATTTAAATTTAGTTAATATATAGTTGTTTCGTTATTTAATATATTTCTTTAAACATGTGCTCAAAATTTTATAATAAAGATAGTTTCGAGAGATTTGGTGATGATTTGTGTGAATTCATCTTAAGTTATTTATTAATCAGTGATTGTTTTCCGTTACAATGCATTAA
>JAQGAW010003250.1:0-12999 GCA_034698025.1 Phthiracarus crinitus | reverse complement strand
ATCGAGCCACTTTAAACAATAGGAAATTTTTCCAAATATCGTTCCTTCTTAGGATAAAAAATGCCTCTTATATTATCGCACTTAACTCTCGTTATCAAAATTTTATGAATTTTGAATTATTTAATCAATTTTAGATACACATTTATCAATTTTAATTATTTTAGGATTATTAGGACCAGCACAAAGTGTGCAACTTTTGAGTTCATTAATAGTTTCAGCTCAGTTTAACAAACTATTTTCTATTATGATATCACTACTAATTTCAGTGAGTGGGGATATCGGTATTAACTTTAGCAAAATTTACGTTATAGTAATCAATGTTACTAATGTCTATCATTAGCAAATTGGGGTTATTAAACCTTAATTTTCATTATTTTCAGACTCCACTGTGACTTTACAATAGTTTAATAAACTTAATCTTAAATATTCTAAAATATAAATTTAAATTAATATTTATTTTATTTGTTTATTTTATTATTTGATTTTGCGAGTTCACTGACCGTGAGATATGGTAAACAAATTATGTGGTTTCAACTTAATAACTTGGTTTAACAAATCTTGTTGGCAGGTATATTTTATAAATTCTTAAGACTCGATATTCAAAAGTGAATAGATTTGCTTTTGCGGTATCCAATTCAATAACAAGATTAATAAATGGTAATATTTCTTCAAATATTCCTGTATATCTTACACAAGAAATCTTGTTATCAGCCTCTACGATAAATTTATTTGTGTCGAAATCATAGGTTATGTTGTAGAGAAGGGGTTTTCGTTCGGTAATTCCCATACTGCTTTCTCAAAATTAACCCAATAATAGAAGGAAAATTTATAGGTCATAGATTAATGCTTTGCTTGAACTCTCAAAATTTAAATTTTTTTATTTTACAACCTTTTATATAAATTATATTTTTATGTGTTAACGCTTTCAACAAAAGTCTAAATCTTATTTTAAAACGATGTAAATTCTTTTGTTACGATATAAATAAAATATATATGTCTAAAAACAACACTAGACAAATATAAAAAGCATTTAATTTTTAAGCTTACTACTTATTTCTTCTGTTCGACGCTTCTGATTCTAATTGATGAGATTTAAATGGAATCTTCTTTTGTAGTTGCTGTCGCTGAAGTCGAATTCGATTGTGGTGTATTGCTCGATATCTGGTAGTCGAATAACTGTGTTTTTCCAAATGTTGATCGATGTCGTACTGTTGTTTTGTTGCTGTAATTAATTCTTTTACTGTCCACCTGATAATAACTCGATTGGCGAAAAGAGCGTTTTGTAATTTAAAAGTGGAGTTTCACGAAAACAAGTTCAGGAATGTCTTCAGCTACTTCTTTGAAACTCCAGTTAATCGTTATGTTAGTTTGAGTTCGAAATGATGAAAAGACCTCTTTAAAGCTTTGGCATCTTGTGATTTACAACAGCCTTTTCACTACCAAAATGTTTGACGTCTTCGGTTTTCCAAAATGTTTTAGTCTTTTGTAGGCGACTTATAGCTGGTTTTGAATATTTGAATCCAATATCACGCGTTTGGCCAAAAGTTGATGAAATCAGTTTTAATACTTTAGTCGATATCAGCAAACCAGAAATTTTCTTTTAAAATAACAGCTTTTGAATACCAATAGTCAGCAGTCGAGTATTACGCTTTTATTTTCAAGTCCCTGCTCGTTGGGTGCCAAGTGTAAGGCTGTTTTAGTTTTGATGATTTTTAATAGTTTCCAAAATTGTTTCAGGCGCCAGACGACCTGACCTTATGATAGTCAAGTTAATTTGATTCCAATTAAGCTTTCACTTTACTTAATTATTTTAGAAATCACTGAGACTTTTAAGTTGAATAAAATATTTATTATAAAGTTAAGTTAAGTTAAGATATAATAACTTAGAATAGAGTAATAGAATAGAGTATGTACTAAGAGTTTAGTTTAAAGACCGAACAATGAGTTGAGATGTTGTTCAACTGAGAGATATTTCGCTGTGTTATGGCTTAAATAATAGAAGGGCGTTAACAGAAATTTTGCAGTATGCACCTCCCCAATGCATCATTATTGTGCACACGGCCCATCAAATTTAGTGAGAGAGCACAGACTAAATTTTCTCTCGATCGATGAGATCGTGAGTACTAGGCAGCGGTCTAAACTGCTGGTGCTGCTCATAACTTTTCTAATTGGTTAACACAGATATTGCATAGTCTACATTATCCGACGTATGCGCTCTAAGTAGTATATCCTCTATTCGTATGTCTGGCATCGCTATGCGTAGAAGCATTAGGCTTCACTATATAGCATATATAGGGTCAATAATTTTAAAGCCTTTCAGTATTATAATACTAATTAATCTTAGAATTGGATTATAATAGAATGACCTTCTCTAAACATTTCCAATATTTAATTGCCATAAACCTAATTCATAGAAATAATTGCAACAGTTTTTGATGATCATATCTTCTGGTAGTGGTTTATTTATGTCAATATTTGAACTTAAGTTATCCAAATTATAATTAATAATTTTAAGTTAGTCTAAAATTTTGAATTAGTAATTAATTGTATGCTTTGAATATTTTGAAATATATCCGGATTTGTTTTATTCGAAAATATTTTAACTAGTTATTCTTATAATATAATGATGCATTTTAACTGATCTATATTTTTATTGATTTATCTTTTTAAATTTTCCTGGCATTTAAAAGTGAGTTTAAGATAAAATTTCAAATAAAAACTTTTTTTAAAATTTAAATGTGAATATTTAATTTTATGAACTTCTTTGATAAAATATTATTTATTGACGTTTATCATTGAAGATATAATATTATATTTTATTTAAAAAATTTATAATAATATTTAATGATATTTACTGTTTTTGATGATCATATCTTCTGGCAATGGTTTATTTATGTCAATATTTGAACTTAAATTATCCATATTATAATTAATAATTTTAAATTAGTCTAAAATTTTTAACTTGAATGGATAGCTAAAAATTTTAATTTTTCGAATAAATTTAATCTTTTTTAGCGATATTTTAAATGATTACTATTTGTGTATTTTTTATATGACTTTGCAAAATAATTTATTTGACATTTAAATATTAAACTTTTATTACTTTTACATTAAATTTGAATAACCAATACATAATATTTTATTAATGACATTTATTTAAAATTTAATGTGTTAAGATATTATGAAATTTATTAATGTTACCTTTTTAAAATTTTCGTATGAATATGATAGTTAAGGAATATTCTTTTTTTTTGAAAATCTATTAATTTAAAGTTAATTTTTTGACGCAATAGTTTGAGAAAAAAGTGATGCCCTTTTATCAGTAGAAAAGTTCTAAAGCTAATCTAAATCAATAAGTTTTATATTGATTATCTAAGTGTATGTCGTATATATGTATTACAGTTTGTATGTATTATACTATAGTCTTATTAAAATGTATAAAATATGAATAATAAATTTTAAAAAATTAAATTACAAATTAATAATATAAGACTTAAAATAAACGATAATAAAGATATAATTGTTTAGCGCGCAGTATTATATTCGCCATCAAACGAATGACATTTAAAATTATTGATAACACTCGATACGTTTTGAGGCACATATTTTCAATTATTTATATTTTTTATACGTGAACATCTAATATCATTATGGAAGAAAATTTGTGCATTTAAAATATAAGAGAATGACTGATCTATAATGCGATATTCATAATCGTTAACAATAAAAATGTCACTCTTTTAACCCAGAAAAGTACTTAACAATAAATTCATTTTCTTGTTCAAAGTTCAGCATTATTTGGCCAATTAATGTAAACGTTATTATCACAAAAATAAAATAAATTTTAAAACAAAAACTTTATAATCTTTCATTGTTAAAGTTCACAAAAACCACCATAATTCATGATAATACAAAAAATTTAGGGAATTTTTTATTGTTTTCTTATTTTCAAAATTTTTGTTGGTCCAAATCCAACTTCAATATAACACTAAACTTCACTGATTTTATATTTCTCAAAGACTAGGAAAAAAAACTAATAAGAAAAGTGTATTGAATAAAACTAAAAAATGTTAGCGCGAGCTTTAATACATGTATATAAATATACACGAAAAATTAATAGAACATAAACTTAATCATGAAATAATCGATTATCTTATTGAAACAAATGTAACAAAATATAATAAGATTAGAATTATGTTAGCCTGATATCGAATATTTAAAAATAAGCAAAATCTCCAATTTTCACAAAAAAAATTATTGTTTTCTTTTGTTATAATAGAAATGATTGATCGAAAACACTAATTAATCTTAGAAATGGATTATAATAGAATGACCTTCTCTTAGCATTTCCAATATTAAATTGCCATAAACCTAATTCATAGAAATAATCGAAACAGTTTTTGATGATCATATGTTCTGGTAATGGTTTATTTATGTCAATATTTGAATTTAAGTTATCTATAATATAATTAAAAATAAACTCAAATTAGTCTTTAAATTTTAAACTTGAATCTATAGCTAAAAATATTAATTAATCGTATAACGTTAACCTTTTATATTGATATTTTAAAGTTATACTATTTGTTAATTTTTTTTTACAATTTAAAATTTATAAATTTTCGAAATACCGTTCGGATCATTTTCCATTCTGACTTTTTATTAACTATGCTAAAGTTTGGACTAATAGAGAAAACAATTTATTTGAAATCAGATTAAAAAGGTTTTCTATTTAAGAGCTGAGAGTTATAATAATCCTTTTTTCTATGGTAATAACTATAAGTTTATACAGATAAACCTCAAAATAATATTTGAATTAAACTTATTTATCAAAACAAATATTTTCTCTATTAGCCCAAACATTAGTAAAATTAATTGAATGTCAGAATAGAAAATGTTCCGAACGGTATAATATGCAAATTTGAGAAAGAAATTTACATTTAATTTGACAATTCAATTTTCAAATTTAATTAACTTTACATAAAAATAGATTAATAAAACATAATATTTTATTTAAAATTGAATGTGTTTAGCAATTATGAAAATTTATTAATTATAATTTTTAAAATTTTCGTGTGAATATTAAAGTTTAAAAATATTATTTTTCTTTATAATATATTGATTATATAGTTTATTTTTTTACGCAATTCTTATAATATATTTCGAAATAAATTTTACAGTAAAATAAAGTAATGATTAAAAAACCAAATATAAAATATCTTTTAAGTAATACTATTTGTAAATACGATCTAAAGCTAATGTAAAGCAATACGTGTCTATATTGATAATGTAAGTGTATGTAATATATATGTCCTATATATGTATTACAGTATGTATGTATTGGCACTTCACTGGAAAAGTGGGATAAAATTGACCCCAATGCCTCTTTGCGCACTAATAACTTTTTTATCCTAAAAGCGATTTTCTTGGGGTTTTAGATATGCCTCAATTAATTATTTCCCATTTATCAGTTTTTTTCATTTAGTAATCAGTTAAAACAATATTAATAAACACCCTAAAGTAAGTACGGGGCAATCTATTACCCCAAAATACCTTAAATGGATGACAATGCTTTTCCATCCGATTTTGCCCTTTTAGTTAACATTTTCTGTAAAACATGAAGAGTTTAAGCGTAAGGGTGTAGCGCATAAAACTTGTTATGCAAAGCATAGTGGAAAGCATCAAAATATATTTATCCCAAAATACCTTAAATGAAAATTTTTTGGTAATACCACTGAAGTGTTAATGCTATAGTGTTATTGAAATGCATAAACTATGAAAAATTAATTAATGAATGATTAAAACTTAACTTAAAAATGCCTAATATGTGTCTTAAAGTAAACAATAATAAGGTTATATTTGTTTAGCGTGCAGTGTTATTTTAACCATCAAAATAATAAAATTTAAAATTATAGTTAAAATCCAAAAATCCTTTGAGACACTTACTTTCAATTATTTATATTATTTATGAGTGAACAACTATTAAGATTACGGGTTAAAAATGGTGCACTGCAGTATATTGTTATATAATGTGCTATTAATAATTGTTATCATTAATAAGGTCACTCACATAACCGTTAGCAGTACGTGACTATAAATTGATTTTCATTGTCAATGGTCAGCATTGTTGGGCAAATATATGTATAGTTTGTCATCGCAATACTAATAATATAATTTTACATTATAAAATGTTTCATATTTCGGGGTCAAAATTAACTAGTGCTTGTTCAATCATGGTCATACAAAAAATTTAGGGCATTTTCTTATTAGCTCCTCTTATAAATAATTTTTGTTGGTCTACATAAACACAAACACATACAGTATAATACTATTGCAGTAATACATACATAATGTAATACATATATTGGTCATATATTTACATTTTCAATATAAACACTTCTCGATTTACTTTAGTTTTATATCGTTTCTACAGATAAAAGGCCATCACTTTATTCGACATCACCTAGCGTTACAAAGATTTATAGTTGGTATATACGACTACTATTCGATGTAATGAATTTATATCGATTTTTAAGTGTAATTTATATAATCATAAATTAAAATTATGAAAAATACGTAAATATCTTTAAATGAAAGCTTCTGAAGTTGCAGTTAATTTTTAAAATGATATTCAAAAAATTGGTTTACAATGTTTACCATTTTTGTTTATTTTTTTAACATTTCTAAATTTTACTTGTATTTAAAAGTGAGTTTAAATAAAAATTCTTACTTAAATTCTTTAAAATTTTTAAGATATATAGATATAGAAGTTTATTCGTTTTGCATTAAATTTAATACAAAGCATACTTAATAATAAATAATATTATATTCACTTCTATGTACTTATTTCAATGTTTATAGTGCAGACATTGTGTATTTAAGTTTATATATGTGTTACTGTATGTATGTATTAATGCAATAATGTGTATGCATGTGTATGTGGAGAATTATTAAAACTTCCGTTGATTTGAAATTTCTGAATCTGCACAAAAAAACGCAAAAATCAGTTTTCAAACCGCAAACCGCAACTAATTTTCGAATAAAAACCGCAACCGCACAAAAAAATAAACGGTTTAAACCGCAAAACCGCAAAAAATTTTAGTGATAAATAAATCGATGATTAAACTATTGTGTATTACTAAAATCATTTTAATTTTGTCAAATTATTTTATATAAATTAAATATTAACATTATTTTTAAAAAATTTAGTAAAAATTTATAATTTAAAAGATTAAGCCAAATTAAATCGAAAGTTAAATGCACGTAAAAATTACTACTTTATAATTAATTTCATAAATCCACTAAAAAAATTTTGCATTTCTTTCGTTCTGATTTTTTAAATTAATTTTTGGATGAATTTAGTTGTCAAATATCTATTAAAAATTGAATTCCGGTTTGAGGTTTAAAAGCGGTTTTTTGAATATTTTTTTATACTGCCAAAAACCGCAAAAACATTTAAAATATGAACCGCAAACGCACCGAAAAAATAAAAAACGCGGTTTTAACCGCTGTTTAACCGCACCTCCGGAAGCTTTAATAATTATGTAAATTAGGAACAAATTAGGCCACGCCCGATAATTTTTGTATTTTCATTAATGATAAAAATCGGTGATGGTGGTGTTAACGATGATAGTGAACAAGAAGTACTAACACAAAAATTTTATAATGATGTAATGATTATGTACATGACAATGAGAAACATACTTTTTTAATATGTGATGTCTTTAAGGGTATTTGCATGTAAATGTCTGTACACAGGCCTTAAGTTAGCAATCTCAAAGTAAATAATGTTAATTTTAAATAATAGCAAATCAATTAAAAATAAGTGATATGTTGTGTTCAATAGATACCAATTTGATTCCGATTTTATTCTAATAAATTTTTAATAAACCTATTTTATTCCGATATTATTTTAAAAGAATTCAAGCTAATTCTGATTTGGATTTACTTTTTGACTAATGTTAATCAAATTTATATACACAATCAAAGTATCAATTAATTATATTACATTTTAATACATTTGTGAGAAAATAAATAAATTTTATTTCGGTTGAATAATGAGATTTCAATTAAAATGTAAAGAAAATTACAGATTTAAACATAAATTGTTACAAATTAATATCCAATAATAATTTATATGAATAGATTATTTATTTATTTTTCCGTTACCATCGAATTATTTCGAAGACATATCCACTATTTTTAAGAATAGCATACTAGTGAATACTAATATCTAGAAAAATTACAAAAAATAAAATTTTGTACATATTTCATTAAAAATCAGAAAGTTATTAAATTACTAAATTTCTTTCAGTTATAATTTTGACTGTGGATTAATTTGATGTAATAAACACTTGAGCAGTAAACCGGCATAGCATTAATGCATATTTTCGCTAAAAATAACTTAGTGATCATAAGTGGAAATAATTTGGGGTTTTATTTATGCTTCAGTTATTTATTTCTATGTATTACAGTATTTTTTCAGTTCATAATCAATCAAAAATTCTTAATAGACCAAAAGTAAGTATTGGGCAAATTATTTCCAAATTATAACTTAAATTGACGTCAATGCTTTTCGAAAGCATTTATTCCTTTGAGTTAACATTTTATTTATAACCAAAATATAACTGAAAATATAATATCTCGGATATTACTTACTTCATAAAAGAGAAAATAATTAATAATAAATAGTTTCCAGCAGTAAAATCCAATTCTTTTTTGACTCATTCTTTCGATAAATAATGACAACTATTGTTATATATTAATTTTATTTAATAATTTTATCATTTTTTTATAAACATTGTTACCTTTAATCTTAAAGTTGATTTTATTTTGAATTTTATAATACGTGAATAATAAGTTGTAAGTAATTTATATGACTTTGAAGTTTCATAAGCCAATGAAGCAGCGGATGTCATTAAAAAAAGTATTGCTAATATTAACCCATATGTAGAAATTAATCGAATAAATAGTGTCATTTTACCAAACAATACGCTATACAATATTAAACATATAATAGAAGATAATCATGTGTAGAGTGACATTGCAAACTTTGACCAAAAGTTTGCATTATAATCATTGATTTCCAAACAAAATTCGTTTAATGATCGCATAACATGTTGAATAATTAAATTGTGGAAAACAACCAATTTATTAAATTTAATTACAATTATTTTACAATTAATACCACCAATCTTTAATTTTAAGTAATAGCAAATCAGATAAAAATATGTGATATGCCATATAATAGCATCAACAAAAAACACTGCTCCATAACAGAATAGCAAAGACCATGGAAATGCATATAACATTATTTGTCTATAATTTATACAATTTAATGCTACATGAATAAAACTGATAGCAATTTCAATAACTGGAATAATATATTTGGTATTGAAACTGATAAATTTCAATAAATTTCTTGATTGTTTAATAATTTTAAAGATAACCTCCGGTTTATTAATACCAATAGATTGTGGTGAAACTAAACCATAGTTTTTGAATGTAATCCTAAGCGCCGTTCTGACTAGTCGGACAGAAATTAAATAATATGCTCACTTTTAAGGCGCACAGCGTTAACATATTGAGTAATTGAAAAAGAGTTTGATACATATTGACATCGATTATAGCATTTAATATCTGTTAGAAAATGTTATAAAAAGAATAAAAGAACATCAAACAGACCGCCCAGTCTGAACGGCGCTTAGGATTAAATGCAAAATCTATGAACTAAACCAGCCATCATTTCAAACACTTTCATATATGATGGATAAATATCATGTTTGTAATTATAGTAATGTATTGCTTGACAAATAATTATGACAAAATAAAATAAGATTAGAAATTCGTTTCCCTGATAGCGAACATTTAGGAAATAAGTGCAGTCTCCTATTTTTACAAAAAAATCTTTATTTTCTTGTTTTGTTATAATTGAAATGATTGATCGAAATCACAGTATTAAAACACTAATTAATCTTAGAATTGGATTATAATAGAATGACCTTATCTTATCATTTCAAATATTAAATTGCCATAAACCTAATTCATAGAAATGTTCGCAACAGTTTTTAATGATCATATGTTCTGGTAATGGCATATTCATGTCAATATTAGAACGGAAGATATCCATAATATAATAATTATTAAACTCAAATTAGTCTACAAATTTTAAACTTGAATGTATAGCTAAATATTTTAACTATTCATATACAGTATTGTTAACCTTTTATAGTGATTTACTATTGGTCGATATTTTTTAAAAATAAAAAATTTATAAATTTTCGTTATATAAAATTCAAATTCATGAAAAAACTTTTATATCTTTTTGACATTTAAATATTAATATTTAATAAATTTTATATAAATTTATAATAACTTACGCAATTTAGTAGTCATCATATTTTATTCGTGACATTTTTTTAGAACGTGGTGTGTTAACCAATTATGAAATTTTATTAATGATAAAATTTTAAAAATTTTATTTGAATATTATAGTTAAAGATTATTATTTTTCGATAATATATTAAATTTATTGTTAATATATTTTTTGACGCAATACTTATAATATATTTCAAAATAAATTTTATAATAAACTTAATTAATGATTCCATAACCAACCATAAAATACTTTTTAACTAATAATATTAGTATTGTGCTGCTATACTTGATTATACTTCATATTTTTATCACTTCAGTAGAACACGGGAAAAAATAAAACAGATGATGGAATAATATCTTTTTATAGCCTTCAACAGTGCTTTGCCCATCGCGATTGATTCGCTACGCCACTTCTCATAAAATCATTATGCCATACAGACTATGTTAACTTAAAGTGTTAAATCACACTGAAAAGCATTGACATCCATTTAAAGTATTATTGGGTAAATGAACACCCCGTACTTACTTTTGGGTTATTATGATTTTTGTTTTAATTGATTTAGAAAATAAAAAACTTATATATTAAGAAATAATTAATTTAATCATATCTAATACCCTGAAGTCAAAATTTAAGATAAAAATTTATGAGAGCGTTAAGTGTGTTTGGGGCAATTTTTATCCCGTTGTTCTGCTGATTACCTATTATCAGTAGAAACGTTGTAAAGCTATATGTAAAGTTATTAACCAATAACTGGTTATATAGAAAATGTAAGTGTATGTCCTATATAAGTATTTCAGTATGTATGTATTAGAGGTCGAAAACGGGTCCCGTGGGAAGCGGGAGGGAGTGGGAACGCTTGAAAAATACGTGGGATGGGAGGGAAGGGATTAGGCTAAAAATATGCTGGATTTTGCGGGAATCCCGCAAATCATTTATTCCCGCAAATCACATGTGTAAATATATTTATATTTAAATTCGACGAGTTTTTATGGCCCCTATGATTTTTTTCACCTAATTTTAAATTTGTAAAAGAGTATATATTTGATATAATTATACAAATTAAAATTGTCTGTCAACAGTTATTTGATATTTATCTAACTACATTTATATCGCAGTAGTAATATAAGAATGCCTAATGGATCAGTTGTCGATCTTTTTGTCTGAAAATAAGGAGGAGAAACAACGACCGCAGTTCTGACCTATTTATTTATTAGAGGTTTATTGAAAATTGTTAATCCGATAGACTTATTGGTGATTTGTGAAATTAATTATACTCTGAGAAAATATACATTATAATAAAGGATTAGAAAGCTTTTAATATGTTAATAATAAAAATAAAGAGCAACTGGTCATTGTTTAACCTCCTTAATTGCAGACAACAAGATTAACCACTGATTCATTTGGCGTTCTTATGTTGCTACAGCTTTATGAATATTTTCATACGGTTTTTAGGATTTAAGCCAAAGTTGCGGGAATTGCGGAACGGGAGCGGCAGAAACCTCTACTGGAGTGGGTTATGCGGGAATTAAATAAAGTTTTGCGGGAGGGAGTGGGAGTAAAAATTAGAAATTTTTCGACCTTTAGTATGTATTAATGCAGTTTAATAAAAAATAACTACAAACCTATCAAAAATTTTAAAATTTTACTTTAAATTATCGATAATAAATTTATATTTGTTATTCGCGCTGTTTTGTGTTAGACATCAAACGAATAACATTTAAAATTATAGTTAACACTCGATAAGCCACATATTTAAAATATCTATAACATTATTGTTTATAATTGTGGTGAATTTGTAATAATGTGCTTTAATGTGCTATAGCTATGATGTACTATCGCTATGGATCGTAACGCAAATGGATAGTTAAAATGTGTCTTCTTATTCATGCGCCTCTACGCGTTCGAAGACACCTTAGTGGGACGTCACTCACTCGAAGCCAAATGGATGATTCTCTCCCCTGTTCTTAGCCCGACATCGATCAACGACATCGAAGGTGTGGTCGGCATCGGGAGATGTGCTCTGTATGTCGCCGAACATTCACAAATACACACAACACAATCAATAAAATACACAATTCATATGACAATACAACACAACACAATAATAAGTGCAAATACAATAAAATGTTACCCAAAGTATGAGAACAATTAACGAATATTGAATATCCGGATGAATGAAAGCGAAATATATCAGTATTATATAAGATAATACGAAAATAATAATTATTAGAAGTGATGATAAATACAAAGTGATTGCAAATAGTTTTATGATAATGAAAATCTTTAAAAAGTTTTTTCTTTTTAAAATACATTTTCTTTTTAAATGTTGAATTTCATTGTAAATATTTCTTACATTATGGTTAGTGGATAATTCTTTCGCGTCCAATAAATAGCTGACACAAACATTAGCCATTGCAACGCCCATTAAACCATTCAATAGACCATATTGTCTCCGGTCTCCAATTATATTTAATAGTTCTCCGAGTATTATATAAATCCATGGTTTATTAATAATTAGAGATATAAAACAACGTAAAGCGAAGATACAAAAAAATATGACCAAAATCATTGTTAATTTTACTTCAGTTTTCGATTGATTACCCTTTAAATAATCAGTCAAAGTT
>JAQGAW010003249.1:0-12999 GCA_034698025.1 Phthiracarus crinitus | reverse complement strand
TTGAGTATTGCGATCAAAATGAAATTAAGTTATTAAAACTGATTGGTTTGAAATGTTTGCGTTTAAAAGTATTAGATATAAAGAGATTAAGTTCACCAATAAATAAACATTTATTAATGGCTTTCATTCATTGAATAAATTAATTATAAGACAATCATCAAAATTATTCGATAATTTTGAATTTTTGAAAAACTTTGTTCATTTAACACATTTAATAATAGATAATAATGAATGTAATGGTATTAGAAATCATTTCAATGATATTCACATTTATTTGCCACAAATTAAATCTATTGATATCCATATAACTGACACTAAAGACAGACTGTATTTAATTAATATAATGAATCTTTTAGAAGAGATACCAAATTTATGCGAATTGAAAATTGGTGGATATAATGAAGATTGGGATGAATACAACAATGATAATGTTAATACAATAACAACCGATGATGTCATAATATTTATTGATAATTGTTTAAGCATTAGAAGAATCACTATTTATTTCAAAGAAGCAAATATCGATAAAAATATAATAGAAGCGTATATTGAAAGTAAAAATCGCAAATTAGCTTTTAATCAGTTATCGTGACATTAAGCTCACCAGACAGACGCCAGTTGTGTCGTCAACAGTTCATTTAATGCATTGAGTATTAGACATTGAGAAATACACAATGTATTAACAAAGCTAAAGTCGTCATAATGTCTAGCTTAGTACCACAATATGTGCTTTTAATAATTTAAACATCGAGTGACTGAAGTTATAAGTTTTAGTCACTATCGCTTCATTTCAAAAGTTAAAAGTTAAAATGTTTCAAATTGATAAACCCATTTGAAACAAAAGTTCATACGCATGTGTTTGTCTGTAATTAATATTAGATAAAGTTATTTAATAAAAATATATTTAGTTTTAGTTTTATTCGCTGATTAACTCTAGATTATACGATAAGTTTTCTTTATGACAATCTGACCCGAAAATCCTTTAATGTCATTTGATTTTGAAGTCACAATGTCTTGTAAAAAAATTATCAATGAGAGCTAAATTTTTCTCAAACTTTAAAAATAAGTTAAAACAATTCTCGATTTTAATCGAATTCTTATTTTTTTTCTAATTGCTATACAAGAATTAAAAACAAAAATACGATATCTATATATATACAGTGTAGAGATGCACACTTTAACCGTTAACTTTTGACTTGACCTGTTAAACGGTTAAAGTCAACGTTAAAAGTTAAGAAATATGGGACGAGTTAAAGTTAAGAGTTAAAAGGTTTCTTAACGTTTAATTTTGAGCATAACTCGATTTATCAAGTTAACTAAATTTATATTTTTAATATCAGTTTTTATGAATATTATTAAGAAATCGGGTAATTAGAAAAATTATTTTAGTTATAAAGTTAATCAAAAATTTAAATATTTTCACGTTATAAAATTTTATTAGAATTTAAATATATAAAATTTTTGACTTTTGTGTATCACTAATACAGTGTTTATAAAGATTATTTTTCAATATTATTTTTAACATGCGAAAAAGCCCGCCATCGGCGGGAAATAAAGAAATAAAATAATTTTAAAATAATATATTTTTAAAATCTCGACATAGCCAAACCCCATCCCGGCCCTTCCAGATCCCTCCCTAACCCTAACCCAAACGATCCCAACCCATCCAAATCCCATTCGTACCATTCGGTCACAACTTCGTCCCACTCCTACGTGATCCCAACCCGACCACTACCCGATCCCAACCCGACCACTACCCGACCACTACCCGATCCCAACCCAACCCTAACACGACACTTTAATCCCTTCCTACCATTCCAACCATTCCCACCATTTCTCACCCCTTCATACCCTTCAACCCTGACCCGACCCCCTCCTAACCCCTCCATTTGATCCCATCTCATTGAGTTGAATCCATTGATATAGTTGTCGAGGGTGTAGGCACCAGGGGAGGAGCCTATAAAGTGAAAGACAGACAAACTTTGAGACATATATTCTGATTACATACAGTATATTAATCTCTACAGTAAACGGTTTATATGCGATCAATTAATGACAACTAGTTTATATTTAAAAATAAGTTTGTCAAATTTTTAATATTAATATTATTTATATTAATATAGTATATTCTAATCATTTTAAAATGCGTGTCTCGAATGAAATGTTAAAAAGTTTTCTTTAGCTCTCGATATTTTTTTCGCATTAAACATGCATTATATCAGTGGTTTTCAAACTTTTTCTTTCCGTGACCCAAAATATCTAAAAAAATTCTTCTGAGACCCATATTTATATTTTCAAAAAATTAAGAAATATTGAGCACATAATTTCTCAACATTGTTAATAAGAGTCATGTATTATCCCAAATCGTCATGTCCTATTCAAAAATTTTATTAGACAATAGAATAATAGTCAAATTTAAGTTGCGACCCAATTCTATTGTTAATTATATAAATGCTTGAGACCCAATTTTTTCTTTCTACGACCCTATTTTGGATCGCGACCCATAGTTTGGGAACCTCTGCATTATATGATTATTTTATAAGAAAGTATTATTAATTAAAATTTCAGTTTAGTTTTTCAGTTGGACTACGAATTATGTATTTTAAATCCAGTTTTCAATTGAAACCTAAGCTATCAGTGAGTTAGTTTTTTAAACGAAAACAGATAACAGGAAGGTTTTTTAAGTGATTAGTTTCGAAACACGAAACATTCAACTAAACAAAATTTATTTTTAAAACTATTTAAGCATCCATTACAAAGAATTTGATAATAAGTATTAATAGCAGTAAATTTTAAAAATTGTAAAAGTAAAATATTATTTATAGTACTTTAGGCATATTACTGAGTTTGGGTTCGCTATACACTATTTTTGCATATTTATATTATTTTTTAAAATTAATTATCTTTTCTTAATTAATATATATATAACCATATATTAATATATATAAAATAATCATATATATAATAATAATATATGTATATAATAGTTAAATATTTCCATTTTGACCTTATCTCTCAAATTTTAACTATAAATGTGTCTTTTTATTGTTAAATTTTTCTAAATAGGGTCTTGAAAGTTTATAGCTATTATAACCATAGATAGGATTTTTAGGGCCAAAATTTTGAATGTTAAAGTAGGGTAAAGGGAAAAAAAAGTAAAAAATAACTTTTAAAGCCTTGTTTAATTTATTTTGTAATCTATTTTAGCATAATTATAATCTATACGTTTCAGGCTTAAAAATAAAAAAATATTTATGAATTTTATATTTGACACGTATATGTTAAAATACAGATCAAAATAAATGTAAAACATTGAAAGATCTGTATTATAAATTCGATTGTTTTTTAGGTTTTCTTTAAAAAAAGTTTACATCGCAAAAAATATAAATAAAGTATGATTATTTTCCATATTAAAAACTAGAGTTTAAAATAACATCATCGTTTGTTGTTTCACAAAATACGTTTAGAGATAATATGTTTGAATTAATTTTTATCTAATGATAAAACTTTGTGAGGTAGAGTTTTGGTACAAATCTAAATAATAATCACATACTCAGCACTTTATTTTTTTATAAAACCTGCTTTTATTGTATAACCTCTTGTAAAGAATTTCATTGAAATTCACTTAAAAATTTATAATTACGCTGCCACATACAAAAATATTCATATCTGTTGAAAAAGATGACAAAGTTCGCAAGATAAGCACACCATTAACAAAAGTAAATATTAAGTTTAAATTTTAACAAGAACAACACATTCAGAGAGAGCCCAATTTTTAAAAAAATAAAAAATTAAAACTAGGGTAAAAGCAATTCTCTTTCAAAATTGTCCAAAAAATTCTTTCTTATTTATTAAGAATCCAATATAATTTTAAATAAATAATTTTTATTATATTTGAAATTTTAATATAATATATTTCTTAAACACTTCTTTGATCTGAAAGATAAAGAAATTTATGGTAAGAGAATTACAACTCTTAAGTAAAGACCGGATTTTCGCAAAAAGTAATATAAAATCATAAAAAGCATATTTTGAAGATTTTATCGAAAAATAATTTGCGAATATTCTTTTGCATATTCTATTTTAAATGCAATAATGAGGAAAAATTAGTATTTTTTTAAAAAAGAAATTAAGATAAATGCAAAAAATAGCCTAAAATTTTAATAATAATAAAATGTTAATTATTAATTGCAAAATATATAATAAATTTAAAATTGACTTATCATGCAATTGTATCTTTAAAATTAAAATAATTAAAAACAATATTTAATAAATTCAGAAAATAAAAAGTTTTTTTTTGATAATTTTTAAGATTATTAAGAATTTAAAAATATTTGAGAATATTTAACCATTTTTAATGGAATATTTTTGATAATATTTCGCGTAATTTTTGATACAATATATTCTTATATTTTCAAAATTTTTGAAAATAAAAATCCGGTTTTTACTCATAAGTGGTAACATCAATAGATAAGATTTTAGCGAAAACTAAATCGAATTGAGTATTTATATTAGATGTAACCATAGAGCTAATTAGAGTCAAAATTTTGAATATTAGGGTAGTGTAAAAGGGCATAAAAATTTACAAATTAAGGTTAAAATTAAGGTATTATATAAAATCACTTAAAAAATAGCATTTAATAACCTACTTTTTTATCGAATTTAAATTTTAAATAAATTTTCTAAGGATTAATAGAGAAAAATTTTCATTGAAAGCAGGTTGAATTGTTATGCGTGGGATATACTATTTAGCACCTCATGTTTTTTATTATAAGCTTTTTACTTTTGCGATGTAGACCTTAATATATTAATGGATTATTTTTCAAAATAAAATTTTATTACAATTATTCAAGGCCTAAGTTAAATTATTTAAATGTGAGATTACTATAAACGTACGGTATTAAGATAACTGAATTTTTTATTGAATAACTTTTTATCGAATTGCACTTAAAAATTTATACCTTTGTTCGTGTATTATATTACATCTGCTCAACAATAGAAAAAGATGCTTTAAAAGCACTTATTAAAAATCATACTAGTAATAAAATGAGTGAGTTAAATATTTAATACTAAGATAATATTATAAAAATTAGTAGTGGAAAACTTCAAATTAATATTATTATCTTAAGCTTAAGTTTAAACAGAAAAGATAACAGAGAAGATAATAGAGAAAATATAAAAATTCTTAGAAATTTGATTTACGTCAATCCTTGCATGATATATAAATTACATGTTTTAGAAAATTAGAATATAAGCCCTTATAAAACACAATTTTTATTTAAATTTTTTACTCCTATATTATTCTGTGCTTTTAATACTAACATTGATTTTTCTTAAACCCTGTTTGTACAATACTTTGGTAAATAAATTAAAAATTAAAATTTATTACTATTAAAAATTAAACTTAATATTACTTTATTAAAGGTTGATATGGCAATCGCGTTTGCTTTGTTGTTTTGTATTTTGATTTCATTAGGCAATGCTATTTGTCCATTGCCTGAAATGATCAAACCATTAACATGCAGTTTAAGTTCGAATAAGGCATCGATAACTTATAGTGGAACCGAATACATTGATATGAAAGCAATTTTTAAGAAAATGTCAAAATATGTTACTGCGGACGATAAAAAATTCGATACATTTTTGTTATCAAGCAAATCGATATCGAAAATCGAAAATAATACCTTCGAAGATATAACTTTTGAAAAAATTCAGTTTGATACGGCAACTGGCTTATCTGAAATCGAAGAAAATGCATACGAACCGCATAATACTTTAACAATTAAAAAGATAACTCTTTATCAATTGAGTTCATTCAATTATAGTTCCAAGTTTTTTAATTCACTCAACAAACTTGCCAATTTAGAGGAAATAGTATTTACCTATAGCTATTTCTCGTTAATACCTTCATACGCTTTTTCTAATCTCAGTAAATTAAAATCGCTTCAAATTTATAACCCAAATGCTGGCACTACCTTTCCTGCATTACGAATTGCGGACAAAGGATTGGACTTTAATACAGCTTCAAATGTTACGTTAACAATTGATTTTAATCATAATATTGATAGCGATAGTCTGGCTAATGTAAGTTTTACAAATACTAAGAGGCCGATTAAATTAAATTTGGGTACCAATAAGCTACAATCGTTGGAAGAAAAACTTATCTCTCCTATTCTTCATGCAAACAGTTTAAACATAATTGTTAGTTCATCGACATTTGTCTGTGACTGTCGAATGCGTTGGGTTAAAGTTGATAAAACGATAAATCTCGCATATCAGCTTCCAAGTATTAAATGTTCAAATGGTAATAACTTTTACTCCCTTACAGAAGAATATTTTGATTTTTGCGTTGAGTAATAAATAAGGATAAATATGTAAATTATTTTTCATAAATATTTAAAATTTAATTATTTATTGAATTTTGTTGTTTTCTAACTTCAACTAATTATGATGATTTAATTTGTTTGTATTTCAATTAAATTAAATTTATAAAAAATACGTTTCTATGTTATAGTTTTAATGGGTTGGAACAGGTTTGGTCAAGATAGGTTGGTTGGGATGGGCTGGGATTAATTTGGGTCAGCAGGGGTTGGTATGGATCGGTTGGTGTTAGTTTGGGTCGGTCGGGTATGGTTGTGGTGAGTTTGAGTTGGTGGGTTGTGATAGTGTTGAACTGGTGGATTGGTGTTGATCGAGGAGGGTTGGGGTTGGTTGGTGTAGGATAAGGTTGGTCGGAGTGGGTTGTGGCATGTTGGGATTTGTTGTGTTGGTTGGATTTGGTTGGGTTGGGTTTTTTATTAGCGGTTATGAAATTTCAATGATAAAAGAGTTGGTTATTAACTATGGTTTATATGAACATAAATCTCATATAAATAATGATTTATTGAAATATGTGTTAAATAAATGTGTAAATATTAATCATATCACTATTAAAGGTTATTTCGATATAACCTATCAAACTATTAATAAGTAATGCTTGCAAACGTATAAGTATTTAAATATCTATAAATTTGGCACATCTTTAATATCACAGAACTGTTGGAAGTTATTTAAGGAAATTAAGACAATCACAACCGATGATATAATTTCATTTATTGATACTTGTTTAAGTATTAGAACAATCGGTATTTATTCCTTAGAAGAAAATATCGATAAAAATATAGTTGAAGCGTACATTAAAAGTAAAAATCGCAAAATAACTTTTATTAATTTAAAGTTTAAACTATGATTGACCGTATAAGTTGTTATTTTCGCTTCATTTTAAGTATATTCTTGAAATAAAATTTGGAATAATAATATAGGAATCAAAATTAAGAAACGAAAATGATTGTAAATATTGTCCTTTAAAATGTGCTGCGATTATACATAATTTCTCTAATTTTATGTCAAATTTAATAAATTGTAAACCAATCATATTTTTAATAATTAATTAAATAAAATATACTTAATTTCACAATTGTCAACATAACAAAAGCATTAAATATATTAATATTGAAAATAATTAATATGTTTTTATACTGAAATGCTTTTTTGTTTACAATTCTAATTGCAAATAATTATTTTTTAAATTCTTAAATAATAAAAAATAACCATTGAAACTGCGTGTATATTATTAACCGAATGTTTTACATATTATCAAATCCCGAAAATATAAATTAATTTGTATTCATAAATTGTTTGATAACTGTTAATATAATTACTCTTAATTTTCATAACCGTTGATTTTGGCTCCGTTTCTCTTATAGAAGTCGATCTTATGATTTTTACAATTTATGTCAGATTTTGTTCTACAGAATATTATCTACATAATGCATACATGTTTTGACAGCCTTATCGATAAAGGACTTCAGAGTAAACATTAATTAATACCATATTATTAGTGATGCACAAATGTCAAAAGTTAAAGAAATGTCTTACCACTTAACCTTAACTCCTGTCAATATTTTATCTTTAACCTTAACCGGTTAATAACTAGACCTGGGAATTCAGGGACATTTTAAGGAAATGTTTTGGGACAAATTTTGGGAAAAAAAATTTATGCGTTTAGGACAAAACTTTTTAATAAACATTTTTATTCAATTTCAAATCTATCATCTGTTTCATTGTCGTTTTCATGTCAGTAACATTAAAAAAGTCAATTTAATTATATTTTATTTTAATAGGTGTCTGCGATTAGAAATAAAGTTTGAAAATAATCTTTAAACTTAAGCACATAACAGTGGTGCGTATTTAATCTTTAATTTTAAATGTAAATTTTTATTTTTTATTTGCCAAAATTTAAATTTATTAACGATAAACTAATTAAATAGCAAAAATGGGTTAATTGGATATAAATATTAGCTTTAGGGACACTTAGGGACAAAACTTTAAATTTAGGGACACTTTAAATATTTTGGGAAATTTTGGGACAATAATTTTTCAAAATTTAAATTTAATTCGATTTTCCATCCAAAAAATAAGCCAATTCTTTATATATTGGGACAATTATGAAAATTGGGACAATCCCTAAATTCCCAGCTCTATTAATAACATTCTTAAGTGTAACTTTGACCGGTTAAACAGTTTCGCCAGCTATCCCGGGACCAATAATATATAGAAATTACTTTATTCTTTTGGCAGTATATAATTACCACCAATTAATGAAAAATTAAACTTTTTAACATTTTCGCGACTTTTATTCCAAAAATAGCTTCAAGTCTAGGTCACAATTTATTACACTTGATTTCGGAAATTAGTTTTATAACATTTTTACTTATATTCATGAAAGGACTATTAATTATAGTCATATCGAAATTATATCAATTTATAAATTATTTTTATGATTTAAAAAAGTGTTAATTGTTAATAACAATGTCATCGAATCAAATAATACTGAAAATAGTAACACGATTTTCAATATAATGAAACAAATAACTACATAAAAAATAATGAAAGCAACAAAATATATTTAAATCCGTCTAATATTATTGCGTGTTTAACTACATTATTCATTGGTATGATTTAAGATTCTTCATAATGAGCTCACTTTGTGGTATAAACTGAGTTAATTCAATTGTTTAGTCAGATTTTTAGTGCATTACAAATTTATAAGCATTTAAATTATAGTTTCTATTGGCGGTCAACTATATTTTATTTTGTTTTTGAAAAAATTAGTACTTTTACTGTATATTGTTTCATTAGAAAAATTATTAGCTTTAAGTCTTTTGAGAATTTTGATGCATTAATTTTTTAGCTTTCGTTGAGTCAACATCAAAATTTGTTGTTAGCGGTCAGTTACTATAGCCAATAATGGCGTGTTTATTGCATTATATGGTGAATTATGTTTTGCGTGCAGCTAATTATTACCCGAATAATAAATAATGTTATTTTCAACCAAAATTTTTACCGTTTTAAAGCACATTTCTACTCTACTATCGGTTATTTTTAGACTATTTTAAAACGCTTTATTGTGCATCATTAGACAATTTTTCGCTCTTTATTAGTCTTTTTTGACCATTTTTAGAATCCCTTAATAAATATAAAGACCGCGAACAAACGGAGGACATTGCTAATCCAATAGTTGCTCATTTAGTTAAAGTGAGTTAAAAATAGCATTTTTTGTTTCGTTTTAAGGAGGAAGTGATTCCAGTCATGTTATATTCAAATGGATACTACTATTTATGAGATATTATCCAGAAATGCAAGAAAGAATGAGAGAAGAAATTAATTTAACAATTGGTATTATTTTTATTTCTAAAAAAATATTTGACTTATTTCTCATTAATTAAAATAATTTAAGGCGACAAACCCACAGATTTCGAAGATAAAGTAAAGTGTTATTACGTGATGGCGTTTATATGCGAAACATTGCGATTTAGACCTATTGGTCCGTTTAGTTTTATGTATACCACTAACTATGACACAGAACTTGGTTGTTCCAAATAAATCTTTATTTATATCAATTGAATAATAATAATCATAATAATTTCTTAATAGAGAATCAATCGATACCGAAAGGAGCGACACTTTTTCTAAATATCATTTCAATACTAAATGATGAAATATATTGGAAAAATCCTGATTGCTTTAATCCCCAAAGATTTCTTGATTCCAATCAACAGTTGATTTCCTCAAAAATCCCAGCATTCATACCGTTTAGTATTGGAAAGCGAATGTGTATTTGATATAAGTTTGCCCTCAATATGTTATTTGTCATTTTAACGCGATTTTTGCAATTAACGGATGGCTTAACATTGATCTTAACGGACAAACAGAGCACGGATTTGGAACCAAAAGAGTTTGGTTACTTGTTTGAGCCAAAACTATTTAAAGTTCGTTTTTTAAAACGCAAATAATAGTTACATCATTATTAATGTTAAGTTTAAATAACAGTTTATAAGATTATATTATTTAAAGATAATAAAATATTTTAATTAAAACGTATTGACTTTATTAAATTAAACCTAACCTAAAATGAAGAAACTCTTATTCCAATTCCCATGATATTGAGGCATTACTATTTCCTTAACCCCAAAAATTCCATTACAACCCGAACAAAGAACTATAACTGTTACCCCATCTGTCCTAACCCCAAAATTTATTACCTTGTTTTTCCTATTTTAAACCATATATAAACTATTGTTACGCAACCTTATGGTCAGTTTAGTGGCTACTTTACTCACTCCAACATCTTTTAAAACTTATAATTTTGTATTATCGGAACACCCGTTCCCTAATATTAATAATATAATCATTTATTATTATTGAATATTATAATATTTGTGCACAGAATTTTATCATTTATTATTAAAATCAATATTAAAAATCAATATTTGCGTCTTTATTAATTTACACGCACCATTTTGAAGGCACTGCTGCTGGTATCTTCACAACAACCAACCTATTAAGGACTTGGGAAAGTGTCGGTTCCTTTGGAACCCGGCATTTGTTTTCGTCAATTTGGACTAAATAATAGTACTGTTTCAACAATTTTGACTGATTAACTGTATTGCACTATTAAATTAACTATTTTGTGTGCATTTTGAAGAATTATATAATTTGCTAAACATTAATTATTACGTTAAGGACGTTTTCCAGACTACGCAGGAACAACTGATAGTTTTCTTTACGTCTCCGAAACAGCGAATTATCTACAATAAAAGTCAGGTTTTAATTTGATTACCTATGAATTTAAATGGAAGACGACTTGCAGCAGGAAATTGCAGATGTAGTCGATGATACCGTGAGCTCGACCCTTATGTTGACAACGCGTTTAAAATTAAAAACGTTCTTTGGCGCTAAAGACAAGAATGTAATAGAATGGTTAGAGGAATATAATTCCTTAGGAGAGGCTAATGGTTGGAGTAAACCACTAAAGCTAAAGAAATTGCCCGCGTTCCTTAAGAACTTGGCAAAAGATTGGATTATTGTCTACATCAAGAACGCTCATGATGAGTATAATTATGTTACGAATGAATTTGTAAGGTCCATCATATTTCGGAGTTAGTTTGGTATTTGATTGATGGTTTGCCTTTATTCGTTTCTTAACCAAATCGTTAATATTTAAAGTAAACGGTGGATGCATTAGATAATACTTTTGTTTGCAATAGTCTTTAAATTTATTACTTTTGGCTGTAGCTATGCTTCGTATTAAATCAATACTTGAGTTTTCAGGTAAATTAGATCCAAACATCAATTGATGTGGTTTGAAACCAGTTACAGTATGAACAGTATTATTATAGTTTACTACGACATCACTTAAAACTGTCGAACATTTTAAGTTTGGTTTATCCAAAATCGCCATTCTTATACCTTTGACAAGAGTATAATTGACTTTTTCATTACAACCATTGGATTGTGGATGATATGTTAAATAAAGCTTTGCTTAATATCATATTCATTGAGAAATCGTTTCAATATTTGACTTTTAAAATTTGTTCCGTTATCGGTTAATTAACGCTTTGGCTTTTCTTTTGATAATATAGGCTTTAACATTTCAATTATACTTTGAGTGGAATTGTTTTTAGTTGCTTTGGCCCATACATAACGAGAGTGGTGGGAAATTAAAACTTGTATATATTTAGCTTTAGTATTACGAGCTGCAGAACCCATGACTATTGAGTCCATAGCCCTTAATTCATTGAGAGACTCAGGAGTTATTAATGGAGTCAATGGTCCATAAGTTATATGATTTGTAGGCTTAATCATCTGACAAGTATGACATGTCTTAATGTGTAATTTAATACTTGAGTTCATATCACTCCAAAAAAACTTTTGTGTAATTTGTTTAATGCTTCGTTTGATTCCTGGATGACCAGAATTTTCGTGAAATATTAGCATAAAGTCTTTAATATTTGATAGTGGTATTAATGGTTTGAAAATATTCTTAAACTGTTTACCAATGATACCATTTTTCAGTTTAAACTGTTTCGATATTTGTAATTTGGATTCAGTTTGCCATTTCTTAATCGTATCTATTGATAACATTTCGCTTTTGAATATACTTGAGACCATTAATCTTTCCACAGGAGCACATGATAAAGCATCCACGTGTTTCATCTTAGAACCCGATCGATGCTCGACAGTGAATGTATAAAGAGACAGTATATTTGACCAGCGATATAGTCTTCTATAATTATTTTTAATATTCAATAACCACTTCAAAGCTTTATGATCACTAATTACTTTAAACTCAGTTCCATCTAAATATACATTAAAGTTTTTAATAGAATAAACTAATGCCAAGCATTCTAATTCAGTAGTAGAATAACGCGATTCAGTGTCACTTAGTCTTCGGCTATAAAAAGCAATTGGATGTTTGTTTTGATACAAAATTCCAGAGATTCCAATAGTAATTGCATCCGTATGCAATTCAGTATTTAAATTTGGATTAAAAATATTGAGAACCGGTTCAGATGCTAAGTCTGACTTTAATTGATTAAATCTCTCTTCTTGTTCTTTATTCCAATTAAACTGTACGTTCTGACGGAGCAAATAGTATAATGGATTAGCCTTTTCAGC
>JAQGAW010003248.1:0-13001 GCA_034698025.1 Phthiracarus crinitus | reverse complement strand
CCTCGCCGCATCCTATGGGATAAAAAGAGGGCACTGGCAGGGCCTAAGGGGAAGTTCCTTAGTGCGCTCAACAGTGGTTAATATTGTTACTTTCTAATTTTGCTATTAGATCCATCTCTATATTATTATTTAAATATAATTTTAGGGAGGAATAGGAACATTCCAGAGGGCGGGAATGGGTTATATCCTCTCCATAATATTTTTAGAACCAACAGAATAGATTTTTATTGGGACTGTTTGACCCTTTCCAGCTATAATAATATTTTATGTATAATTTTTTCCGGGGAGGATATGACCCATTCCCGCGCGCGGGAATGGGTCATATCCTCCCCCTACTACTTATGATTCAAAGCGTTGAACACTTTTTGCATATTTTACTTTATTATTATTATATTTCATATTTTTATTTATTTCATTATTACTTATTTCTGCCATTATTTCCGAGACTTAACACAGTTCTAATAAACCATGGGTTATTTTATACGGCAGATTTTTAACTCGGTTTTAATACATAAAATAATTTTCTGTAAGGTTTTCGAAAACTTATCGATTAAACTATTAAATTAATTATTAGATTTATAGCATTTATAGTATATAAAAATAGCTCTATAAATTGCCTTTAAAATTAACAAAAATAGCAATTATTTTTATGGGTCTTTCTTATAAATTAAAGAATAACTATAAATTTATTCAGAGATATAGATTATGAAATAAAAAAGTAGTAATTGGTATCATTTTGAAGATCTGTTAATTATGTTTATATGAAATTAATCATTTTCATCAAACAAAACCCTTATATATAACCCTTATAAGTAAATTACTATAAACTTATCATAAAAGGATATATAATTCTTTAATACCTTACTTTTAAGCTTAATTATAATTTTTTAAAATGATTTATAAATAAGGTTTATTTTGAGTATAATTCCATTGATTAAATTATAAGCAGTGAATTTGCATTAAATGTTTAGTTTTTTAAAATTTTTGCATAGTTATAAAATAAATATTACTTAATTAAAATTATATTATTTTATAGCAATAAATTATTATAACATTTTAAACTATGATTTTTTTAGCAATAATTAATTTTCCAACAATGTATTTTTGCAATAAAATTTTTGCCAACAATGAAATCTTCACAATAAAAGACTCATATCTTCAAAAAATAGTAAGTGTTTAATAAAACTTTTTATTTTATTTTTACATTTTAGATGTCTCAATAATTTGTTAAATCATAATCATTCGTTTTAATACAGTAATAAAATTATCAAAAATCGCTACATTTGTATAAACACTTATACAAATGTATAATAACAAAATATTGTGCTTTATTTCACTTTCATAATTTACTAATCTGTCCCAAAGTTGAGCCGCTAATATAATAAAAATTAACCCAATATAAATAAACTTTAAGACATACTGGGCTAAAGAATGCATAATATAAACAAAAGTTTTAAGTGACATCTATTCAGGATAGATTTGAACGATTTTAATTCCGTCATCGTATGTCAATATATAGTAGGGTCTGCATTAAAATAAACGATTTCTTTAACATTTTGGGCGCAAATAACTTAACGGTATGTACTAACAACAGGATCGCACAACAGAAGGAGCACACTAGAGAAGGTATAGATGAACAGGTCCGGTTCTTTGAAGGTCCTTAAGGAACCCCGGACTGGAAACTGGGTCATATGAAACATATTTGGACTTGAACCTGAAGATTTTTCAAGGACTCAGACCAGTTCCGTGTCTTTAAGGCATGAACTCGGACCTGGGCTCAGGACTTAAGTTATTATAATATTACAGAAAACAGAGCAATTATATATATCTTCTGCTAGTAATGCCTTTTTATTAAGAATCATGTCTAACTTATGCCTATTTATATGATTAAAGTACAACAAAATTAATTTTTCTAAAAATATTACTTTTATTGGTACGTATTTGAGTAAATTACGTATTATTTTTTATTAAATAAAGTTCCAGGTCCTAACTTTTAAGGATTTGGACCTGAATCTAATAGGACAAGTTCTTAATTTAGCTGAACTTGAACTCGGACTTTAATATATTTTTTGGACCTGGACTCGTACCTGAACCTGTAAGGACATCGAGTCCTTAGGTCCCAAAAGTCCTAAGGCGAGCATTTGTTCATCGATAAGAGAAGGTATAACCTACATATTGGGTTGCAATTACACGGCAGGTGTTACTTACCGGACGGATAAAAAATTATTTAATTTTTAGATTTAAACTTTTTTGCTGAAATAATATTTTTATAAATTTTTTAAAAATATATCACTTACAAAATCGTGTAAATTTTTCATTATTTAGTAAATATCGTGTAAAAATCGGGAATATTTAATTTATAGTAAAATTCGGGAAAATCGGGATAATAAAAACTAAATTATAATAATCTTTTAGTTTTTATCATATAACATTAATTTTACCTGAAGATTGCATTAATCTTTGGTTTCATGATTTTCCCGAAAAATTGAAGCCCTAATTATAAGAGCCTCAAAATAATAGCATTTATAGTATATAAAAATAGCGCTATAAATTTCTTTAAGAATTAACCAAAATAGCATTAAATATAGTATATGTTTTTATTATTCTTTCTTATCAATCAAATTATAACTATCAATTTATTCAGAGTTATGGCTTATGAAATAAAAAAGTAGTAAATGCTATCATTTTGAAAATCTATTAATTAGGTTTATATGAAATAAATCATTTTCATCAAACAAAACCATTATATATATACCAGAGTTTCCCAAGAATGGGGCTCTAGCTCCCGTATACCCCCTCCCCAAAAATTGAAAAAGTCGATACCCTTTACCCAAAAACTTGAAATAACTTTGGTTATATTGTAAAACAATTGTCCATCAAATCCGATGAGTTTTTGTGATCCCCTTAAATATTGATCAAATTTTCAAAATATTATCGTTTAAATTTGTTGTGTTTTTTATGGGGAGTGGTTTAGGCTTTGGTCGGCGAAAGAAATTTTCAAAACATTTTTTTTAGAAAAAAATTTGGGCTGTAGGAAAAAATATTGTCCGCAAAATCCGGTGAGTTTGACCCCTCTATAATTTTGAAAAAAGTGAAAAGGACACCCCCTTGACCATCAGACTTTGGGAAACCCTGATATATACTAATAAATTACTTATAAGTAAATTACGATAATTATTAATGATAATTATGATTTTCGTTTAAATATCAACTCATCACAGAAGGATATATAATTATTTATTACCTTAACTTATCTTTGACCTTAATTATTATTTTTTTAAATAAGTTAAATTAAGGTTTATTTTTAGTATAATTTCATTTAGTTTAATTGCGTTTTTGATAAATTGGTGAATATAACCCTTTATAACACTATCACATTACGGACCAATACACTACGGTATAATATGTGTTTGTAAAATGTCGACTTAAAAAAGTTTACAGAATAAATAGCAAATATTTAACAAATCGTTATAATAAATTTAATCATATTATTAAACAGTTTGTTTTGATAATAAGGCGAAAATAATAAAATGTATATAAAATTAACATTATTTATACTATTAGTATTTGTTAACGTTAACATTAATGGTCAAAATAATAGTCGTTGAACAAAATATAACAAAAAAATTGATGTTGTTTTAGACGACAGGTATTGGAGTGTCAGGCATCTCATATAACCTTACCTAAGCCAGCCTAATATACCATAAACTAAGATAAAATACCACAATCTAAATTAAAGTTTTGAGTAAATTGAGTACAGTAAATAATATTCGCTGTAATAAGTGATGGGCAACTCTCGAGCTGATGGCGCTCGGAGCTGAGCTTGATCACCGAGCGCTGACCGTAGCCTTCTGAACGTACGGAGCTCAGGTTTTATATATTTTCGAAAATTTTTAAGAATTCTAATTATACTATACTGTATTTTACTGTAATTTGATTTATTTGTTAAATTAAATATATATTAATTTTTTCGTCAAGATTTCTCATTATTTGACGCTCAGTTTACACTCAGGTCTCGAACGCATTAAGGTAGTGAGATCTGAGCGTTTTGATTTTACCGAGTATGAGCGTAAGTGTTGAGCGTCAATTTTATGCCGAGCGCGAGCGTGAGCCCCGAGAGTGTCAATCTCTGGCTGTAACAAACACTCTCTGTGATTAATGTTCGCTGTGATGTAATTTGCTTTAAATATTTCGCTATAACGTATTTCGCTGTATTAAGATTAGCTGTAAAGGATGAGTGCCTGACTAATAATAATATGTCCAACCGGAGAATTCACATATAATTAATGTTAATTATTACCATAGCCAAAAAAATTATCATGTAAGAAAAACAAAATAAAGTATGTAAATATTTATGCACATTAAAAAAGAGAAATACTTATCCAAAATATGTATAATAAAACCATAGTTACCCAGACTCAAAACCTCTAGGGGGGTCAGATCCATAAAATCTCAATTTTTTAGGGATAAGGTCGAAACTCATCGGATTTGAACGACAATATTTTTTGGCCTTCTGATCAAAATTTTTTTCAAAAAAATTTATAAAAAACTTTTCTTGACAAAGCCTAAACCACGCCCTCTCGAAAAACTTGATGAATTTAAACAACAATTTTTTGAAATTTTTGTCAAAATTTTATGGGATAACAAAACACATTGGTTTTGATATACAATTTTTTCAAAATTTTCAATTTTTTCTTGTTCAATAAAACCTAAGAATAATATATTTATGAAATAAATTTTTTAGGAAAGAATCTTAAACTCATTTTTTATTTTAGACAACTTTTTGATTTTTGATATAAAAGTTTTACCAAAAAAGTAAATTTTTCTATAAATTTTTTTATTCGGAAATTTTCTATTAAAGCAACTCAAAATTGACCGAATTTAAGCGACAGTTTTTTTTAAAATATAGATGAAAAATTAGGGGTCATAAAAACTCATCAGATTTAAAGGAAAATTTTTTCAAAATTTCAAAATATTAAAATAGATAAAAATATGCACAAATTTGTATAAATATGTAAATAAATTTATATGGTTATATTTAATAATATTAATGTCTTATTCAATTTTTTCTACACTAATAATATTCATTTATGGTATTTGCACGTAATTAGCAAAATAAAGATGATATTTGTTTGCATAAAATGCTATGCTCTGATATTCATTGACGCATAAAAGTATGCAAAAATAAAGTTAATGAAAGTTTTGTGACATTGAGAATTCTTATGAAAACAATATATAAAATGTATTGAATATCAGTGTTTTTAAAATTTATTTGGATTGCATTTAATAAATATTATTAATAGCTCTGCCATATCCTGTTAATCGCATAATATGATTCTCATTAGTTTTGCATTCTTTTGCAATTATTTTGTTTGAGCGAAAAAAGAAGTTAAAACACACATCAAAACTTAAATCTAAAGTTTAACTATGTTTTTGATAAGTTGATGAATATAACTCTTTGAAACACTCTATCAGTACAGACATAAGCGTATACATTCGAATTTATGTTTGTTTATTGATTTCATAAAAAGTTTAACATAAGATATTTTATAGGAAATATTTTACAAATCATTAAAAATTTAGTCAATTTATTTAACAGTCAGTTTTGATAAATAAGCGAAAACTAATAAAATGTATATAAGATTTACATTATTAACACTATTAGTATTATATGTTAACGTTAACATAAATGGTCAAAATGATTGTCCTGATCGTGGATTAATCAATAAATGTATCGATAACGCTGCGAAACAGTACTTATTAATTGACAGATCCGATCACAAAACAACAGAAAATTGGTGCTGTTTTAGACGACAGTCGATAGAGTGTCAGATAAATGTTGTAAAAGAGTGCGATGGTATAGATCTCACAATTTTTGATAGTGAATTGAACGATATTCTTGATTCGATCGAAGAAGATTGCGCTCAATATCCACTATCAATGTGTTCGTCTAATCGTTCAAGAAATTCTGAAAAGAATCCTGGCGTTAAGAGAAGGGCAATAATAATAATAATAATTAAACAAAATCAAAACAATAATTAATAAATGAATTGTATTTTATTGCTCTCTATTCGTATATATTAAATGCGAAATAATTACAATATATTTTATTTTCTTTTAAATGCAGATCTACGGTAATAATTTTAAAGATAATTGGTTTTGTATTTATATAAATTTCTAATTTAAAGTTTTTAATTACTATTTAGCCAAATAATATTATATATTTGTCATACAATACTTTATTCATTTAAATCCAATGTTTATTTGTTCTTTAATTAATGTTAAATTTAGTAATACTTTAAACTATATATCAATATTATTATAATTTTGTTTATATTTTCAAAGATATCTAAATTCAAAGTGTTTGTCTATCGATAAAAAGAAATTCAAAAAATGAATACTGATTTTAAATGGTGGACTATATTGCAATTTTTTACGTAATGTTTATCGGGTTTTCCGCTTTATTTAATTTCGTGTTAATTTTTGACAAAAATGAATAATAATAAATGAATTGTGATGTTATTCAGTAATAAAATATTGAGTTAAATGTCAAATAATTACATTATAGTTTTGATTTATATAATATTTTAATCAATCATTTATCAAGTTTAGTACTTTTCTAATATTAATATTTAGATGATATTTTGTTTATTATACTTTTATATGATCATAAATTTATCAGTACATAAAGAATTAATGAATAAGTGTGTTGAAGACGCGGAAAAGTACTGGTCTGTGAACAGTTATGATAAAATAACAGAAAATTGGTGTTTCATATAAGTGTCTGTTGAGTCTATAAATTCAAAGTGTATAAAGAATACTAAAATGTGTCATTAAATGCTTATATTTTTTGGTTGCGTTATTGGTATTGGATTTATAGTGTATTCTATTATTATATTATTTTTTTCTTGTTATTTAAAAACCTAAACAATAAATAATAAATGAATTGTGCTGTTATTACTAGGGAAGTAAAAATCGTTTGATAAAATAGTGCAAAATCGTTTGTTAATCGTTTGCAAAAAAATCAAAAATCGTTCAAAAAATCGTTAGAATTATTTTGATAATTTACTTTAGAGTACGTGATAAGAGCGTTCAATTTATCAGTAAGGAGCGACAGGTCTTTTTTTGTATATATATTGATCGCTTACCATTCATTGTCTCTCTATTTTACGTTCTCAACAATAATAAATAGGGCTATGTTTACAGAGTTTTTCTATTAATACCTAAAATGTTTTATAAGATTTACCGATTAGAAGTATTTTGCAAAAAGAAAATGCAATAATAAAATAAAATAAGTATAACTTTTTATAAGTATTAATAAGGTTTTCAAACTTTTTCCTTAAGCGACCGAAAAATATCCAACAAAAACTTTCTTTTACCAATATTTATTTATTTATCAGAAAATTAACGAAATAATGAACACATAATTTCTTAATATTTAGAATATTGATTCCAAAATATTGTAAATGAGAATAATTTATTATCATTATGTTAAAATTCAAACATCTGGATTCTAAATAATTTTATTTTTTAATAGAATAAGAGTTAACTTGAAGTTTCCAACTAATAATACTGTTAATTTAAAATTGCCTGCGACCTATTTTATATTTTCACCCAATTTTGGTGACTCTGATGCATTGAATATCAGTATTTTTAAAAGTTATTGGAATATAATATAAAGATTATGATTCCCATACGTTACAGCGAAACTTATTACAGCGAAATTCGTTACAACACTAAACTAAATTTAAAATGAGTAAATAATATTCGATGTAACGAACATTCACGATAATCAATATTCGCTGTAATGAAAATTAGCTGTAAAATATTTCGCGGTAATAATATTTCACTGTATTTACTACGCGATAATGAATTTTGCTGTTAATGTAAAGGACGGATACTAATGATTGTTATTCACAATTCTGTCATATCCTGTTTGGCGAATAATGTAACTCTCATTAGTAGGGCTTCAATTTTTCGGAAAAATCCCGAAACCAAATATTAATGCAATCTTCGAGAAGTTAATGATATATGATAAAATCAATAAAATGATCATTTTTATATAGTTTTTATTTTCCCGATTTTCCCGAATTTTAACTAAAATTAATTACTCCCGAATTCTATCCGAAATTTACTGAATAATTGAAAATTTTCACGATTTTGGGAGTTCTACCAGTCTTTCTTGAATGAAAAAGTAATATTTTTTTTTAAAAATTCAAAAAAATTTCAAAAAATTTTATAAAAATATTATTTCAAACAAATAGTCTAAATCCAAAAATTAAAATTAAGAAATATACAACTAATTAAACGTTTAATCTTATTTAGGATCAATTTAACATATATTTTATTACATTTTAACAAAAAAAATTTCCCGACTTTTCAATTTTTATTCCCGAATTTAATTGCATTTTAGCTCCCGAATCCCTCCCGATTTTGATGGTTTTAAGTCCCGAAAAATTGAAGCCCTACTCATTAGTTTTGCATTATTTTGCAGTTATTTTATGTCTGTTCTCATTGAAGTTTAAACGTAAATCAAAACTTAATACAAAATTGGTGAATATAATCCTTTGAAAAACTGTAACAGAAAAGACATATAAACTAAAATTTGAGTGCATTTGAGTGTCAGATCAGTCTTGTAAAAGTGTGCGATAGTATTGATCGTAAAACGTTTGAATTAATAAACTATATTCGTGTTAAGATGGATCAGTATTGTACTCAATTTCTAGAAGGAATGTGTTTGTCTATCGATATGTTAAATCCAGAAATGAATTCTGGAGTTAAATGGTGGGCAATAATACTTATAGTACTTTGTGGAGTAATAGGTTTTGGATTTGTTATGTATTTTATATTTTTGTTATTTTTTAACAAAAATTAAAATAAAAACTAATTAATAAATGAATTGCAGTTTAGAGTAGGAATGCTCTGTTTCTGTACCAATCAATTTATTAGACTACAATGAATATAGCTTTACTATTAAAAATTTGTATGAACAAAAATTTAATTAATTCTACATTATATGGCGGTTTTAAACGCAGTTTTACGGTTTAGGTTTAAATTTTTCAATACGATTCGGTTTTGTTTACCATAACTTAAACATTATGCAACTTTACTTCGAAGCTCTATAACAGTACAGACCTATACATTATAAGTTGAGTGTTTATAAAAAGTATTATTAAAGTAAAAAAGATTATCAGAATAAATAGCAAATATTTAACAAATCATTAAAAAGAAGTAATTTTTTAACAAAAACCATAACAAAAATTAATAAATTTTGATATGACACAATAATTACAAAATCGTTTTTTTTTGTAATAAATAAATAACTTTTCGGTGAATTTTTAAATATTTGCTGAAATTGAAATCTATTAATTTTAAAGATATTTTTTTGTAAAGGTATACATACATATTATTATAAACTATAATAATTAACCAAATAATATAAATGTTATATTCTTTATAATTTAATAATTCAATGTATATATTTATGAGTACTGTATCGTTATTTGTTCTTCAGTTAATGTCAAATCTTTAATATTTTTTTATTGCCAAATGTTTATAACATCAATAAATTTTTGTTATTTATATATTCGCATATTTAATGCTTAATTATTATAAACAAAATATTTAAATGATATCATATAAATTTATTTTAACACATTGATAATACTTTGTATTAATAATGAGAAAAATATTATTGGTTGTAATTTATATTTTTAATAATTAATTTTTATAACTCAAGTTAAACATACCCTACATTTGTGTCATCCAAGATATTTTCTTAAAAAACCAATCAAACAATTTAACTGTTAGGTAACAAATATTTTTAAACATTCCTTCAAAAATTATATATTCTCTATTTTATTAATAGTATTAATTTAATGATTCATTTATTACAATAAAACTATAATTCACTTAATTTTTACAGTATATAAAATTTTCAATGAAAGTATTTTGTGTTAATGAATTTAGTGTATTGATTAAAATTTTTATTATATTATTACATTTGTTGCGAAATGAAAATTATAATTTTAATCAATACTGGAATTTAATCAATATTGGAATAACAAAAATGAAAAATTTATAAACAATGAATATACTTAAGTCAAATATGATTAATACTATAATGTGAGTAAACATTTGTAAATATTTTATATAAAAAAACAGTAATATTATAATTAATTTATTTAGGTTATGATCATATACTAATTTAGCTCTTATTTTAAATAAACAAAAACGACAAAATCAAAGATTAATGCCTATCAAAATGTACAATAAATATACATTTATATGTTGGACAATTTTAGTAGATTTTCTAGACCATTGACTGAAATTTAGGTAAAATGGATATGTTTTAAAAAAGATATGGGTAAGTCAGAAAAAAGTTTTTACTGTAATTTTAGTTACTTTATTTGACTATTAATAAATTTTTATTAAACTTCTTTATGTTTTCAATTTTTAGTCGATACAATGTTACTCGATATATAGAAAACTGATATAATGTAAAACATTAAAATTTTAAAAATCGGTGGTCACAATCGGTTTTATAAATATTTTTTGCATATTTGTGTACGATTTCTTTGTGAGACGTTTGAATAAATATCAAATCAATTATTAAAACAATATTTGAAACTCAAATTTTGCATTTTTTGCTTATAAATAATTTTATAATTATGAATTTTATTTATTTAGAAAATTCTTTGATCTATTTTAGTAGTTTTTTCAAAATTGAAGTTTTTATTAAGTTGAATCAAAAACAAGTGATACAAAATAATTAAAATTTAACCTCAAAATTAATGCTATGATAAAAATTATGTAATTTATAAACTAAATTGAACTAAAAAGTTGTTTTTTTTCTTGTATTTATCGGTATTAATCGCTTTACCGGTGAATAATTTTTGAAACGGCGGTCATTACCGGTCACTACCGGTCTTATTACCGGTAACGAAGATCACTACTTATAATGCATTGCAGTGGTTATCAAACATTTCCATTAAGCGACACAAAATATCAAACAAAAACATCCATGAAAATTTGCGACCAGTATTTATTTGTTTTTCGAAAAAATAACTAAATAATGTGTACGTAGTTTCTTAATATTTAGAATATTGATTCCAAAACATGTAAATGATTATCGTTTACTATCACAATATGTTAAAATTGCTACAAAATTCAAACATCTGGATTCTAAATATTTTTATTTTTTAATAGAATAATAGTCAACTTTATGTTGCGATTCAAAAATAATGATAATTTAAAAAATGGTTTCAACCAATTTTTTATTTTCGACGATCCTATTTTGGGAATCTCTGATGTATTGTATATCAGTATTTTTAAAAGTTATTGGAATAAAATGTGATTATTATTCATAACATGTCATATCCTGTTTATCGCATAATATAACTTTCATTTGTTTTGCATTCTTTTGCAGTTATGTTTTGTTTGTTCGCAATTGAAGTAAAAAAACATCAAAACTTAAAACTAACCCATAAGTTAAATTGCGTTTTTGAATAATTGGTGAATATAAACCTTTGAAAAACTGTATCAGTACAGACCAATACACTAATATTTTGTTTTCATAAAAAGAATAGCAAGTTTAACAGAAAATATAGAAAATGTCTAAAAATAGTTTAAAAAATTATTCATTTTAATAAACATTGTGTTTTGAGTATTAAGCGAAAAAATATAATGCATTTAAAATAACATTATTAATATTATTAGTATATGTTAACGTTAAGATAAATGGGAAAAATTGTCCCGATTATGAATTATGGTATAAGTGTGTCGATGACGCGCAACAGTACTCGCCTGTGAACATAGAGGATCACAATATACCAGATCAGTATTGGTGCTGTTTTAGAAGACATGCAATTGAGTGTCAGATCAGTCTTATAAAAGTGTGCGATAGTATTGATCGTAAAACGTTTGGATTAATAAACTATAATCGTGTTAAGATTGAAGAACATTGTACTCAATATCCACAATCTAATTGTTTGTCTATCGATTCAAGAAATTCTGTAATGAATACTGGATTTAAGTGGTGGGCAATAATGCATATATTGATTGGTTCTGTAATGGTTATCGTGTTTTCTGTTTTCTATATATTCGCGTTATTTTTTGACAAAAAAAATAATAATGAAAGAATTGGACTATTAGTACATGATATGATATGATATTATGTTAAATGCGTAATAATTACTATATTGTTTTGTCTTATATTTTATTAATCGATCATTTATCAAGTTTAGTATTTTTCTGAAATTGAAATCTAATAATTAGAATCTTATATGTTAAAAGTAAAGTAAATATTGATTATTATTAAAAATTTTTGATTAAATTTTATTTAACTGTTAGTTTTGTAAATAACGCGTAAAAATTAAAATTTATATTAACATAATAAATATGAGTTTCATAATCACAGAATGTTTAAATAATGTAATTTTTGTATTAAAGCTGTGAAATAAATAAATCTAGTCCTTATGTGAATAATTATATTATAATATAAATAAATTGTTATCAAATTTAATATTATTTAACTATAATGAAATTAATGATACATTTGTAAAATACATTCATTAGATTTAATTATCTATTCAATTATGTTTTCTTTGATCGCCAATGAATTATAAACACACATCAAAAGTTTAACTGCGATTTTGATAAATTGGTGAATATATATGTTTTTTAGAATTATTCGAAGAAAACCTTGAGATTCAATTAACATTAATCCTTCGATACCCTATAACAGTTTAGACCTAAACACTATAATATTAGTATGTTTACTGTATTATCCCGAAAATAAAGTAAACTTAAAATGTAATAAGAAAATATTTAACCATAGATAACACATAATTTAGTGATTTTAATTGAAAGTCTATTTTGATAATTAAAACGAAAACTTATAAATAGTGTCCCTTTTTATTTCGATTTATTATTTGATTGAAATTGTTGTTTTAAATTCGTTCAATAAATTATAAAACGAAATTCGTTTAAATTCGTTAATA
>JAQGAW010003247.1:0-13003 GCA_034698025.1 Phthiracarus crinitus | reverse complement strand
AATTGTGTTGTGGGAATGGTAACATGTGCTAAATTGCTGATGCTATGTGTGCCTATATGTCTAAAGTGTTGTGATGTTGTGCTGCAGCAGTCCTATCGATGCAATAATCACTTTCATCACTTGGCAATACTGAACCATCGTTTATAACGAAATGTACAAAAAATAACATTAACAGTACTAATTCGGCTCATTTTATTATTATTGATTTATACAAATTACAATATATCTTATTTTATTTATAATTATAATAACAATTATCGTTAAAACTTTATTTTTGGCATTAAATCAGACAATTTTAAATCTTATTATATTCAGAATTTTATGTATTATAGACAAATAGTTTTAATTAAAAAACAATTAATACCCGAATTCTCAATAACTACAAAAAAACTGTATTCAATCGAAGTATTATTAGAAATACGCACAACTTCTTCAATGCAAATATTCTACGCGTAAAGTTTTTTGAACCATTCATCACAATCACCGCCCATATTATATAATAAATGAGCGAACAAAAAGTTTCTTCTGTGTGTATGTATGTTTCATATGTATATTTTTAAATCAATTTTATTTACTTATTATCACATTAAAAATCAATGAAAAAAATGTTTTGTGCACTCACTTCTCTTCACTTAATAAGTAAATTTATTTTACAGCGCAATCATATAATTACGCCAGAAATACGCAAATGGAAGCATTGCTACTCATAATAATGTGAGCATAACATTAATCAATTGTTATTTTCGTGTAATTGTTTGCTATTCAAATCATGCACAGTTAGCACCTATAGATGAAATGCAAAGACAAAATTAAATGATAAATTTGAGAATTAAATCACTATGAAAGCATATATTAAGATAAAACATAAAATGAAGAGAAAATATAATTAAATAAGTTAATGAAAGCAGAAAAATAATGAAATGTAATTTTAATAAAATAATAGATGAATACAGAATTCAAACATAGTTATGACAGTAACAGTTTTTATGATCAATAGAGTGAATATGATTCTTATTAATACCTAAGTATCCGTTTCTCGGCATTTCACAGATTTCACAATAAGCTAATGCCGGATGATTTTTAACGGTACACTTCTCGCAAACCCAATCTACGCCTTCCTCTCCGCTCTGGTTTGGCATCTCTTGCAAAACAGGTGGAGTTCGCGGAGATGTACTCGAAGGTCGCGGAGGAAGTATTGGAGGCGTTAATGCGGAAGTTGGCGATTGCACGGCTGGCGAGAGCCATACGGGACGCGGAGGCGGTGGCACTAAACGCAAGATATCCGTCGCATTACCCGACGAAAGTCGCGGCGGAGGAGCTATTGATTCCTCATAACTCGGTGGCTGTGGTTCAACAACTCTCCGATTTTGAAAACTTCCCTGATTTTGTTGCTGCGGTTGAAGTAGTGATCCGTATGGACCTTCAGGAATATTTTGATAGAAATTTTCATCGGTAATTCCTAAAGGCATTTGTCCGGAAGCGTACAAATCCACTTGCATTGATAAACAATGACATTCGATACGCAAACTTCGATTCTCTTCGCGTAATTTACTCATTTTTGGAGCCCAAACCGCATTCTCTGGCGATGTTTGCTTCGATGCTTCCAATGCAGACACTTCTGAACGCAAATGATTCAGAAATTGTTGCAATTTGTCCGATTCTTCGCGTAATAATGCAAAACGCGATTTTTGGTGCACTTTTAATGCTAAATCAAATAAAATGGATTAAATTAATGTTAGGCTAATGTAAAGATAAGGATAATACCATACCATCAACATATGATAATTGCTGCGATTGTGACGTATTCACTGCTAATGGCAGTGATTGTGGTATTGATTGCGATGATTGCGAACAAATCGCCATATTTTCAGTATAATCAGTGTTAGTGTCGTGTATGTGCAATGAAAGCAGTGATGTTGAGGATGATTGAGACGTTAATGTTGATGTCGACGCTGACGCTGATGGCGGTGGTGTCAACACGCGACCACTTCGTGCGTTAACAGACACACGAATGCGATTATTGTTTGCATTTTGATTGGATGGCAGTGACGTCGAACGATAGCGATATGGGATTATAATGCGATAGCATTGCGTCGAAGGGATTATCAATTTAGTTATACCTGTATCGGACATTACAATAACATAGCATTGCGTCGCATACTGCGAATTACAGTTCACACCCGTTATAACTACGCTTATGAACTAAACATTGCTTAAAATTGTAGTTTTTATATACCGGTAATCCTATATAAAGTTTAACATTGAGTCAATATAATATTCCTATGCATTTTTAGAACTAAATATATTACCAAATAGAATCATAAAATATTACAAATCATAAGTGTTAGGCAAGAATTTACTATTTTTACTTCTATTAACTTAATATATGCAATATTTATACGAATTAAGCAAATGTAATCTAATAAACTATGACAACAATATTTTGTAGTTATATTTTTTAAGTTAAATATATAGAGCTATCACACAAAATCAGGCAATTTTCGCATTATTTGATCTATAATGTAGTCTAAAAAATCATTTTATAATTTAATAAAATATTTAAGATGATCATAGCAGCGTAAAATAATTTAAAAATTCAATGGTATTTGAAAAGTTCACACAGCATACAACCAAATTCATTTTGAAAATGACCAAACCGTCGCAACATTCATAAATAGTTCCAAAACTTTTGTGAGCTTTGTTTTGGTAAAAGTTATTTACCCTCTCTTTATCTATTATATGTTGGTTCAGATGAATTAACACATTTTATTTTGTAAACAAATGTCTATATATTCAAACAATGACATGAAATTTCGAAGCTCTCTCATTGTAAACGTTATTATATTTCTTAATATTTTAATATTATCGCAAACTGTATTAATTCCTTCACTGCCTTTCGATCACATAAAGTATTGGTTACGTAATAATCCTAAACAATACGATATATTAAAAAACTTATGCATTTCGCGCAAAACAGAATCTGTTGTATTTGACTGTGAGTCGTATTTTAATTTATTGAAATTGAATATTTATAATATTATATGTATTTAATGTTTATATACTAACAATTTAAGCTTATTATTATAATTATATTTGTAAAGTATTATTAACTTATATTTCATGCATTTATTTTTATCGTAATTGATTTATAATTTTAGTGAACTCATATTAATTTCAATAAAGTTATTATAATATAGGCTTAAAACTTTCTTAAATTATAAAGCGTTTTAAAATTTTTTTTAATAAGCAAATAGTAAAATAGTGTATATATATATCGTTTTCCGAGTATTAATCTAATAAAATTTGCTAATCTTTTAGTTCATAAATGTTGTTCCAATGCTAAAATGATTTATAATGATTTGATCTGTTTATGAATGATTAGTAGGCGATAGCGATATAAATGTGGACCAATTGTGCGCTCAATTAGAGTTAGTGTCAAAAAGCTGTTGGGGTTACGAATCACTGAATCAGACAAATTGCAATGAGGATGATCTTTATATGAGACCACAATGCAACGAAGACAGCAATGGTTGGGCCGCTAATAAAGTGGAACAATTAAATGTATTTTATAACGAAGCAGATTTTGGTTATGTCAGTCAAAGAAAGAAAGAAATCAGGCATTACTGTACTCCGCAAGCGTTAATCAACGATAGCGTTCGTTCATCGCTAGAATGCGTTGATTTTATGAGATTTTGTCGCGCGAAAAATATTTACATCAACTTCGAAAAATTGGCTAAAATAGAAGAGCCAATGAGATATCGCGATGACGTGATCGGTGTCGGAGATATTGGAGGATTTAATTGTCAATTAGATAGCGATGGAATAAAAAGGGAATCACAGCACAAAAGCCCATTGCAGTCATGGTTTACGGAAATTGAAAACTTTGCTAATGTTAGCACTGATAGCGAAAACTCTGTTAAATGTGACGTTTGGTTAGAAAAGCCGACATATATCATGAAATTGGACGCAACCGTTAATATGTATCACCATTTCTGCGATTTTGTCAATCTATTTGCCACACAACACTTAAATAATTCGTTTTCTGTTGACAATAATATTCTGATATGGGATACGTATGGTTACCGATCGAATTTCGGCGTAATGTGGCACACATTCACCGAAAACCCAATATTAAATTTAGGGCCTTATAAAGGAAAGGTTGTGTGCTTTCGTGACGCCGTATTCTCTCTGTTACCACGAATGATATATGGCATCTATTATAATATGCCGTTAATTCCTGGATGTCATAAAAGCGGAATGTTTCACGCATTTAACAGACACGTGCTTCACAAGTTAAAAATAAAACCATATATACCTGAAAATAAAGATGAGGTGAGAATTACGCTGATATCTCGTCAAACGCGGTACAGAAGAATACTCAATGAAAATGAATTACTCGAAGCTTTAACGAAACGGTTAACTAATGTAACCATTTCTAAACATGATTTTAACCATGCGATGCCATTCATTGAACAAATAAATATAACTGCAAACAGCGATATATTGATTGGTATGCATGGAGCAGGTCTTACTCACTGTTTATTACAACCCGATTGGGCCGTTCTTTTCGAGTTATATAACTGCGATGATCCCACTTGTTATTACGATTTGGCGCGATTAAGAGGAATCAAATATATAACGTGGTCTGATAATACTAAAGTATATCCACAAGACAGTGGACATCACCCAGAATTAGGAGCGCATCAAAAATTTACTAATTATAGCTTCGATGTCGACGAGTTTGTTAGATTGGTTTCTATCGCTACTAATCATGTTAGAACTCATAGAACCGATAAATCTCACAATAATAGAATGAGTAAAGCGTGCAAATCTAACGATGAATTATGACTTTAACATCTCTTAGTGTGTCAACGCTATTTCTTTGGCTTTGTTTGATTTGGTTTCGAATTTTTTAAATTTTTAGATGACACTCTAAAATTTAAATTTTATATTTGATAGAAGTTTTTATTAAAAAACTATTTAAATGTTTGTACCGGTATTAGCAAAATTCAAATACAGTATAAGTTAAAAACTAAAAAAACTAGTACGGTATAAATTTTATAATAAATTTTTTGAAATTTTTATCAATAGTTTTCTACGGTACTAAGATTTTTAGACACGCATCTTAACTTCGAAAACCAAACAAAGTCACTGAGAACATTACTACTATACTTAATTGTGTATGAGCTTTACTTGACTTATTTAATTGAAAGTTGTTCGCAGCACAAACATAATTACCTTAATTTGCTACAGTATAATCAAATTTTATTAATATCTAATTTTCGAATACTCAGTAATTCATATTTTTGATAAAAGATAATTTCCAAAAATTTAACAAAAAAAATATAAATTCTCAATGTGTTAAAAAAAGAAGTAAATAAGTTTAAGTATTTACATGATTGATATCTCAATTTAAATTCAAGTTTGATGATTAAAACAATAAACTTATGATTTTCGTAATAACGTTAAATTAATATATATTGTATGCGTAATTACTTAATTTTCGAACGTAAAATATAAGACGTGTGTTGAAATTGTTGATCATTTCTTTTTGAGAGAATAATGGCCGCGTCTTCGAATTTCTTGATTGATGTCAAACATTTAGCAGCGCCTTCATAGTCGCCGCTATCATGTCTATAATTAGCCCAACAGCTCATTATATGTTCAATAACCTGATCGCTTTCATATCTCAATTTAGCAACAATTAAAGCTTCGCGAAACAAATTATTTGTTAATAACAGATCAATGCAAGCATTAATATCGTTTTGAGACAGCAAAAAAATTGCAGACATTTCTGTATTATAATATCTATAAGTGTTTGCCTCAGTATCGCTATTTTCCATTAACTGTTTGGCATATATTCTACAAGAATCCTTCCAATGTTTTCTGGACACTGCCATCGAAAGCGATACAAAATGTGGATTAACGCGCATACTTTTAATTGATTGCTCTATCGCTGCCTTCATATCAGAAAATAAATTAAGAATATCTTTCTGTTCTTTATTTCCCTGTTTTTGGTGATGCATTAATTCTTTGTGAACAAATCGCTTAATATCTTCAGTATTACCATAAAGTAATATCCGATCGTCTTTTTCTTCTATTATACTTTTTCCATTCATTTTCTCATATAAGCACTCTATATCTTCAAGTTTCTGAAACTTTGATGAACTAAACTCAATTGCATTACTCAACGGGAAAAGAGACAGTTTTTTGTTCTCTTTGTTTTTAATAATGCTCTTTGATTTAGCGGTGTGTTTGTTAAACGAATTTTTATCGTTAATATCAGTATTTGAGGTAACATTACCACGATTAACATTATCAGTACCATTAATGAGAATAGTATGGTTCAAACTTCGAGAAACTCGTTCCGAATGATCAACTATTTGATCGTTTAATTGAGAATAACGTAAATTTGAAACCACAGCCTCAACACATCTATTAAGTATATTCGATATTATCTCGTGATCTTCATCGTGAGTCCAATCAAAGCTTTCGTTGTGATGTATGATATTCTCTTCAAGGATTTGTTTACTTGGTCTCCACAGATGAACAAAATTATCTTCGCCACCACTAAGTACTAAATCTTCATCAAATATGCTCCATTGAACGCAAAAGATTATTCCTCTGTGTCCACTAAATTTATTTAATGCCATTTGGGTCGAAACATCCCATATTATTATTGTTTTATCATATGAAGCTGACGCTAATTTGTTTGACTTAAACGGAGACCAACTTAATGAAGATATTCTGTCCTTATGACCGATTAATGTCACTTTTGTTTGGCTGATTGTTTTATCGCTATTAATGTTCATCAGTTTATTAAACGAATAACAAAAAATATTGTGTTCGTATGAACAAACAGCCAACCAATTAGTTTTCTCATCATTGTTATCAAAATGATCGCAATTCCATTTAACACATAGAATTGGTTTATCAAACGATTTGATTTCGTTTAATAATTTTAACATTTTATTAGTGAACTCGAAAACATCTACAGTTCCGTCTTCGTTGCCAATCGCTAAATGAGTATAATTAGTTTTCCATGTAATATCTGTTCTTTTCTTATTACTAGTTACGTAGTCATCAAAATTAACCACTTTTTTAGTCGAAGGGTAATGCAAAAAAAGTTTTCCACTTTTGTGCACACAATAAACGGCCCATTCTTCGGAATTTAAATTGTTCAACGAAGGACCCCATATTAAACAGTATATTTTCGACGAGTCATAAACTGAATTTTTAGTTGAATACTTAGGCGTTAAATTTACTGCTTGATTGCGATTAACAGTAAAGTCGTAAACACTCATTTGTCCATTAGATGAGCCGATGGCAAGTTTATTCTCACGCTCGGGATGCCAGTCGAGCGCAAATCCCTTTCCTTCTCTTGCTTTTGAAAAAATAGCGATTCGACGCTGATATTCAACATTCAAGTTCTCTGAAAGTTTAATTAATTGGATTCCGTCTCCGATAGCGATTGCAACTAATGAAGTATCGATTGGAGAAAATGATATATCATGCGCTCCGTGACTGAAAGTATAAAATGTATTCTTTGCGCACCTGTTCTGCAAATCCCATAAAATAATTTGATGATCGAGTGATGTGCTAATCGCTAACATACTTTTAATATCAATAGCGATGCTAAATATGACGGAAGTGTGCGCTAAATTATTAGACATATCAAATGAAGTCGGTCTGTGAACTCTGATCTTACTCGACGGCGGTTTGTTCGGTATTTCTAATATAACTAACTGTCCATTACCACAACCAACTAATATTTCAATCATATTTGTCGCTTTTGTTGATTTATTCGGCGGCAAAAATGATAATGAAAACCAGTTCTTCTGTTTTTGATTATTAGCGTCCAGTTTAAAATCGACAATATTATACCTGCGATATATATCCCACACTTTAACAAAACCGTCTCGTGATATCGACGCCATAATACCCTCTTGATAATTACCAGTCGACAATCCAAATGATAGCGAACATATATCATCGCTATGTCCCGCCAAGTGATACTCAATATTTGAGTTTATTTCGTTTAACAACGAAACCACTGTTATGTCACCGTTCATATAACTGTAAGTAAACGAATAAACAAATAAATTTCATAGAAATTATTGACCGAACATTTTAGACTAATTAACCTAAAAATACGTTATTCTTAATAAAAAACTATGAATATCATTGTAGAAACAAGTAAAACAAGAATGAACATTCATAATGCGCTCAGTTTGATATAATGTTAATTTAGTTCTTAATGCTTCATATAGCTTAATGTAATATCATAAATTCCTTAATAAATATAAAAATCAAAATCCCTTAATAAATATAGACGAGTCCACAAACAAACATTTTAGATCCAATAACTGACTTTTTCAAAACAGAGATGAGCTTACGTAACATTAACTAACGTTTTATTTTACTATTTTTTGATTGCGTAACAAAAATGTTTTTAATCTTTATTGTTTCTTACTATTTACGCAAAAAATTATGTTATTGATCGCGTTAAGCTCATCTCTGTTTCAAAGTGAGCTAAAATATAAACAAAATCCAATATTTTAATAACACAAACAAATATTTTAGATTTAATATGTACGCAATAAATTTAAAAGCAAAATAAGAGCAAATGATTACCCAATCGCTAACTTTTGTTGTCCAACGTTTGAACAAGCGATTACAGAAATGGCAATTTTATTACGATAATTGTCACCAATCATTAACTGTTTGACACTACCATTCTCTATATTCCAACAAATGATAACCGAATGAATAGAGTAATAAATGGTAGAATTATCGCTCCAATCAGCGGATAATATCTTCTTCGATGGCATCTCTAATCGAGTTGTGTCCACATTTTGGTACTTAAATTCATTATTACGGCAATACATTACAGCCACATCTCCGGTATTCGATCCAATAAACAAGTATTCGTTACTGCATTTAAGTTTCTTATTAAACTTAACTACAGTTATGATAATGTGTGGTGATTTAAACGCATGAATACAGTCACGCATTACTAAATGTTTTCTGTCCATAATATCCACCAAACAAACAGCATTTCGAGCTCCATATCCCATAACAGCACTACGATTATCGCCATTATTGTCAGTGCGGAGTATGTCCACACACGATGGCAAAAACCAGTTGCAAAACGGACCCAAAGATAACTCCGCGTTCATTGTATACGAAATATAAACGAGAATTTATTGTATGTATGAAAACATTTCAAATATAAAGTTTTAACTATAAATGCGACACTAATTCACTCTATCGATCATCTATAGAGTTATACTAATTATTACTGATGTGAACCACGTTTAACTGTTTACACGTTTCGTTTAATAGCAGTATTATATTTCCGTTACAAATACTGGATTTAAATGATTTCCCGAATCATTGTATTGGAAATAATGAAAAAGCAGCCAAACTTCTGCGTCAATATAATGATTATCCAAAAAATAATTGGAGATTTTGATGCGTTTATCGGATTCGTTACTTAACACGTGTTTGTTGAGGTAATTTCGCATTTAATTGCTTTTTAATGATTAGTTGAAAACCCATTAACGTTAACCCATCGGACATTAACTTATTTGGTGTTTCGATAATTGTGTTGTGGGTATAATAATACTGTATGGTGTGTATGGCAGTAAAGTTGATTATACTAACTGTCAAAGAATAAATTCAGTAATATTTATATGTATCACTAATTATTGTATTATATTTTTACTATCTATAGATTGTTAATTGATTGGTTGTAAAATAGACGTTTCGATGTGGACATAGAGTGTGACCATTGCATTATTGCGCTGTGGTCTGTGGTCCGTCTCTGCCATTGCACTGCATGTTCAATATTGATGAGCGAATCAAGTTATTGTTCGGTTTACACCAGCGGTTGGCAAACAGCTTAATGCAGAAATGCCAAGAAAACAACAAATATATTTAAGTAACATAATATGTGATAAAAAAACAAATGCTTTCAAATTCTTGTTTTTATTAGATAAAAATATTTATGATTTATTTTACCAGTTTTTAAATGATTGGTATTAAAATAGTACCGGTAATAAATAATGATTAATTGTTATTAAAAACTTCGAATTACAAATGCTTTTTAAGCTCATTTAAGTGTTATTTGTTGTATTAATTAAAAATTAATGATTTGCTCGTAAAATATGCGAAGTAATATCAAATATGATTTCATATGCAATGCAATAAATTTTCGGAAACAAAAAGAAAAACGGAAATATTTTTTTGTACAACCAGTAACCTGTGGTAACCATTGTTATACTTGTTTTCTAAATTATTTTTTACTTAACAATCAATAAAAAAGCGATAATCAATATATTTAAATGTGTGACCAAAAAAGATTAAAGGAAACGCGTGAGAATTTACGCAAGTTTTTAATCAAATGTAGAAATTTAAAAGAAAATCTTAATTTATGTAACTTGTATTTCAAACAAATAATTCAATTGATTTTTTGTTAAAATAATATTAAATTGAGTTATTAGCTCCTAAATTGGATTAAAGCTTGAGCTTATGATTTGATTTGTTCATTCGATTGTCTACGGTTTTATATTAATAAAGCGCTTAAAAACTAATAATGAGTAATTTATTTATCCCATAAGTACGTATGCATTAACCAATGGTATAATAAACTCTATGAATGTTTCGGGAATTGTTTAATTTGCAATTACCGCAGTAATAAACTAAAATTAATTTATAGTTTTAACAAAAATCAAGTAATTTATAGTTTTGCTAAACAAACGATGGAGAATGCATGGAACATCGAAAAGTAACGGTACTGTAACAGTACTGTTCGATATACTGTAGTTTGCAGAAATTCGTCATATACTTTATTTATATCCAAATATGGTAATTTTATAGACAAAAGTTTTTGTTAAATGAAAAAAAATCACAGTTTTTTACATACTGAAACATTTGATTAAGTATTTATTATTTATTTTGAATGATTGACTATTTATAGCTTATACAGTTACTGTACCTTATTTAGCGTATTGTTACGCAAAGTAATACCTTAAATGAAATCGATTCAACAACAAATATTATTGCATATATTACTGTATTAAAATGAATGATTAAAGAATCAATAAAAAATGATTAGGGGTTATGCAGATTTATTTTTTATAATATTTCATTACTCTGGCAGTTATTTTGCTGGTAGACTGACAGACAAGGAAGTTCTTGTTTACCATTTATCGATAATTACTAATCTATATTATTAGTACTATTTAAAACTGTGAGGACTAGAGTTAATTTGACAAATTCCGTCTGGAAATCATAATATAGTTACATATATTTACAATAATATGTTATTTGCATTACTTTTAGATTCAATTCTAAAAATTTTATGCTCTCATTGCTGAATAAGTTTTAATGGCAAAGTTGACATTGAATTGAATAATTAATGCGTTTAACTCATAAATATATAAACAAATGAACAAAGTTTGATATTAGTTATGTAACCATTAGGGAAATATTAGTTGCGACCAACCATTCAAAAAAATAGTAATTTTAGTTATTATAGTTATATTACACATTATCTACAACTTCTGGCAATGAATTTTAAGAATTTATATTTAGTGTTGTATGCAATTGCCATAAGTTTATCCAATATTCCTTTTATTAACTGTAATCTTAACACTTCGTTGAATGAAAGAAAATTTTTATTAGAAAAAAAATCAGTTACGAGAAGAAGTTTGACTTATAGTCAAAAATGTTTGCATGACATTTCGAATTGCAGTATAAATGAGATATGTATCGATGGTCAGTGCAAATGTGGCCCCAATTACCGATATGAACGCCGAAACTGTTTGTTCTTCGAATGCTATCAGCACTCAGATTGTCAAGAATATGACACTCGAAGATTATGCAACCAAACTGACGGCAGTTGTGTTTGTATGGAACAATTTATTGCGATTAACGGAATCTGCGAATGTATTGGCAATGATTCATGTGGTGATCGTAACCAGCATTGCGTTAATGGTTCGTGCGTTTGTAAACCAAATTACAATTGGTTTGATTTAATCGAAAATAGAGTTGATAACTATAAGAATTATTGGAATATCACTAAAATCTGTCATCACGGAAGGATTTATAGCAGTCATGGACAACAGTTAGACTTATATCTGATTTTAATCATGTGTTGCGTTATCATGTTATGCGATGCGTTTCAGAATTGTTGCTTTAAGAAGTCTAAAGTACCGTTTAGTCTGTTATCGAAGCAAGGAATACATACTCCAAATGTTAATAGTGATTACTAATCACAATTTACATGCAAATTAATTTTATTATTTCACATCTTCTTTAAAAATATTATATAGATTTGATTTTTTAATTCAGTTTTTAAGAATTAATGAGATACAAGTAATTATTAAATATTTATATATAAATTGTTAACAAATGAAAGCTATAAAACTTATTTTATACGATTATCTATTTTTAACTATAATTCAGCATTAAATATGAATAAATGATTGTTTATGTTTTATAAAGTAATAAATCCAGTTAATAGTAAATGATCCAAATATGGATGAGTGTGGCTGAGAATGAAAAGCTTTTTCAAACGAGTAAATTTCAATAGTTTTGTCACCGATAGTCAGCGCAGATAAATATTTGTTAAATACAACTCACACGTCAATCATTAAAATGATTTTAAATTTCAGACCGAAATTGTTAACAATCCGCCAAAGAGTTGTAACAAGAAAATAATTTATATATTCATAAAAGAAAAATATAAGTATTAATACAGAAAACAAAATGAAAAAATGTGAACATTTAGTCGGATTAATTTATTTTTAACTTTATTTCGATATTAAATAAGAATAAATGATTGTTTATGTTATACATTAATAAATCCAGTGAATAGTAATGAATGAATATATTGAATGATAGATTAATATAGATTTATTTGGTTTTATTAGTATTCAAAATCCATGGATCGTTAGCTAATGTGTGAACAGTGGCTCTTTTATTAACATCTGGTTCT
>JAQGAW010003246.1:0-13006 GCA_034698025.1 Phthiracarus crinitus | reverse complement strand
GGAGTCTTTTTTGAATTGTAAAATCCCTTAATAAATATAGAGAAAAATTCCCTTAATAAACATAGAGTGTGACAGACGGACAGACAGACGGACAGGGGCAAATCCATATATCTGAATTTTACAAAGTCAGATAAAAAAAAACATTTAAATTTCATTTACATTAAAACAATATCTAACATTAAAATATAAAATAATATTGTTAAAAATTATTAAGATTTCATTTTTAACTTTATTTGTTGTGTATTTACTTAGATTTATGAAGCCTTAATCCATTTGATGTCACAAAACTCTTCAAACAATCATTATAATAATACTCTATTAGAGATGGGCGCGGATACAAAAAACTGCGATTCGCATTCATCCGCAAAAATCTAAATTTAAGGTCATCTGCCCCGCACTCATCTGCAAATTTTTTAATGTTATCCTCATAACGATCCGCTATCCGCAACGGATAATATTTGAACTTAAATGATAATTTAAATCATATTCAAATAATTATATATTTTCTGCGTTAAAATAATTTTTACATTTGTTTAGATAACGTATTTAAGGTCAAATTAGTTATTTATAGTGCTGTAATAATGCAATTATACATTTATAAAGTACTTTATATTATAGATTATACAAAAATAAAACATTTATAAAGTTATTTTTAGTTTAAAACTATGAAAATTTTTTTATGTGGATGCTTGCGGAAAATCAGCGGATAAATCATTAAATAATGATCCGATTCGCATCCGACCCGCAGAAAAATATCATTAATCCGCTCCGCATTCAATCCGGAAATAAAAAAATTTCACTCATCCGATCCGCAAAATATGGCTAAAATTTGTAAGCGTTCACATCCTCATACGCGCCCAACTCTAAACTCTATTATAATTCTGTTAAAGTCACCGTTACATCGCACAAATTTATCACCATTAAGTCAACATCATTTATAAACCAACTTTTCACAATTAATAGTGAATATGTGATGTTAAATGTAAAACTTATATATTTACATTAATTAATACAACGCTATCTTGTTTATTGGTTTACAGTACATAACCAATTAAAGGCATACAAATTACACGAGTTTTTGCTACAACAGTTAGTGTCCATATTTTGTGGTGTCGGGAAATTAATTCGGGCGCGGGAAAGTGATGAAGAATCGGGAAATTTAATGCGTGCGTGTGAAATAAAAGTATTGTGATGTGGGTCTCATTCACATTTAAATTGTTTATAACTGATATGACGTTTTTTGTGTCTATTAAGATCAGGTCTATTAAAGAACTTTCCATTACATCCAATATAATCACATTTGTATGGTTTATATCCGATATGTCGACATAGATGTTGATTACATTCATGTTTTGTTTTAAACCTTTTCTCGCATCCATTATAATCACAAGCAAACAATTTAATTTCGTTATGTACAAGTAAATGTCTGTTTAAGTTTGAACTGTTGGCAAAACTTTTATTACAATTTTTGAATTCACATTTATGTAGTTTTTGTTTAGTATGAGAAACGCGATGTAAAATTAAATGTCTATTTGTTGTAAATTTTTTGAAACATTGATTGCATTGATATTTTTTAATGCCTAAATGAATCTTGTTGTGAATATTTAAATACTCTATATATTTGAATCTGAATCCACACTGAGGCCAAACACATTTCACATACCTTTCATTAGAATGAGTTAATTGATGTCTTTTCAATTTACTATTACGATTCGATTTATATTTACATTCATTATAATTACATTTAAATCGATAATTACGTTGTTTGTTGTGAATATGTTTATGTCGAATTAGATCGCCTTTTATTTTAGTCTTATATAAACAAAATTCACATTTATATATACACTCATTTAATACCACTTTATTAGGTTTAAAGCCATCGTAAAATTTATAATTTTTTTCATTATAATTATTTATTGAACTTTTGTTTGAAAAACACAAATCGTTTTTATTTTGTAACTCACATTTTTGTTGAATTAATTTCGCTGTTTTTATCACTTTTTCTTGTATTTTCAGTATTTTTGAAATCATACACAAGTTTTTACTATTCTCTTCAAATAAATCATTTACACTATTATTTTCCATATTATTACATCATTAAGTTATAAAACATAATTCATTTCAAGTAAATACTATAAAATTAACTAAATTATATGAATTTGTTAGTTTTAATTGAAAATACAATATCATATTATTTGTGCTTAGTTTAGGAAAACTTATTTAAACTGAATTATATTTCAAACACGACTTCAAGATGCACTTTGTATGGACTGTTACATTCTAATGCTCGAAATGATTCACAAACAAACCGTTCAAACATATTTAAATATACGTTATCTTTTTAAAGATTAAACAAACCTATTAATATCAAAACATTATTACCGCTCACGTTCCACATAAAGAAAATGTTTAGGAAAGACTTGAGATATTTTAAAATTGAAATAATGCATATTATTATTATTATTTTAGTGTTGTTTCAATTTTGAAGATTAAATTTAAAAACAGTAAGATGTCTTCAAATAAGTAACTGATTTTATGGGTCATACTCAAAACTTTTCAAAGCATGACATTATAATAATCACGTTTCAGAATATCTTAAGATGCATATAGTAATACAGCTGCACTTTATTACTTAAAATTGTTAATAAAGTTAGCTTTAATTACATTAACTCTTTTAAAGTTTAATACTATTCATGAAATTCAAATATACTTATCATTTTTAATTATTTTTAAATTTTATTCGTTACTTAAAGGGATTTTCTGAATTTAATATATAAGATTAAAATATATTTGAATAAGTTTTATATTTACACACTTTTTGATATTTAATTCACAAAAATTATTTACTATTATATTAGAAAAAGGTTTAATTTCTTATATGTGTTACCGACTAAACGCTATTTTGGACTTTATATATAAGGTTATCGACATATGTTGAAAATTATGTAAAAGTATTATTATTAATAAGTTGAATGTATGTAATACTCTAATACTTACCTGTACTTACGCTTACGTGTAGTTGTTATGTACGCGTGTTAGCGATCGGTTGTGTAGCGTTTAAGAAAACGATTAATAAATAAATAATTTTATAATTTGGTTATATGTTTATTGTCTTTATTTAATAAATATATTAATGATATGAATGTTAATTAAACGTGAATTTATATTATAATGATATGCGTTTAGGATTAGTATTGATTTGATTGGTTAAACATTAATATAGGAGAGAATCTAACGATACTATTGGTTAGTTTGTTAACGGCGCTGTGTTTCGATTGGTTAATCGTTATTATATACGGATTGTAAGTGTTATAAGCGTCGTGTAATGAGAAATTACGCGTTAAATATCGGTGTTTGGTCCGTAACACTGGTGGAGTGCTTAAGATCCGACACCTCGTGCAGACAATTTTGAACATTTATTTTGATTTATTTTGAAAAAATTTACACATTTATGAGTAATTATTTTTGTGATTCAGAGATTGTTAACAATAATGAACAGACATATGCACCTTTTAGTACGCCTTTAGTAACGAGTTTTGGTGTAGGTTTGGATCAATTTGGCAGAAAACGAGTCAGAAAATTGCGTTTTCGGGAAATTTTTGGTATCGACGACGTGTGTCGACGAGGTCGGTGAGGTCGGTGAGGTCGGTGAGGTCGGTGGTGCAGGTGGGGTTATCGGGTGTTATCGAATTGATTTAGGTAAAGGCAGTTTGTGTCAGGTGTTAATTTTTAACAAAAGTTTATTATTTTAATCTTAAACCATTTATCCCCTACGAAGTCGGGCTAAAACTCTAGTAAAAGATAAATGTGATTATTGAATATAATTAACCATTTTTATTCATAAAAATTTAAATGTGATTTATAATGTACATTAAAATCAATAATGAATATATAATATAGAATTCCTAATTAGTCATAAATTAACTATAATTTGACAAATAAATAAACTGTAAGAAAGGGAATTCAAATTTCATAAATTTGTGCATTAATAATTTAAATTAATTAATGTGTGAATTAAAAATTAATTTTGAAAATATTTAAAAGTAATGAGTCTGAGTATTTTCATGTCCAACTCCTTAAGATCTGTAGCATGGAACCTAATTTAACAAGAATAATATGTATTTTAACACAAAATTCGAATTATTAAGTAAATTTATTTTTATCATTATTTGTAAATAGACAGAATCTAGAAATAATTTTAAATCATTCTTAATAATTATGCATTTATGACACGGTGCACAAAAGCTAAAAGTCAAAGAAAAGCTTTCTCTTAACCTTAACTCGCAAAATATTTTTATTTTTGACAGGTTAAATAAATTAAGACTCCAGTTAGCTCCAATTTTCCAGCCAACCATTAAAATTTAATTAGAATATCAAATACGAGTTAAACAAAAATTTTGAATAAATTAAATTTTCATAAAACTCATTTTGTGAATAGTAAATATATTTCAGTTTTTTACCTAAAATTTTAAACTTATTCTTCAAACTTGCAAAAATTTTTTAAAAATTATTCAAAAACATATTATCATAAAAATAAAATTTTCCCGTTAACCTTGATTTTATTTTTATCTAAACCGGTTATAAAAATCTTTAAATCTCAACATTAATTCATCTCAATTTTTTAACTTTAGTGTAGCTTATGTGACCCAATGTCACTACACAATTACAGTACATTTCTAGAAGTGTATAGAACTTAGAATACTCATTGCTTTTCGTTATAAAATGTATAACATTAGTCATTACTGTTATCTTACGTTTATATTTGTATTACACGTTCTCATGTTTATATACAAGTTTATATAACTAATGCATTGAATTCAATAAAGTATTTTCATTGTTTAATTGCAAAAGTTTTCCTTAACTGTTATTATAGCCAATGTTTTACATTTAGTTTACTCTCGGGAACATTGTGGTCTAGCATTCGGTGGTATATCGAGGTTTTTCAGTGCATTCTTCAGATTAGACCCAAATCGCAAAAATTGTTAGGATCGAGCCCGACATCTACCCGACATATTGAGGCCCGGCCCGGCCCGAGCCCGATTAATTTTCTAAAACGTAAAGCCCGGCCCGATTCGGCCCGACAAACATAACGGGCGCTCTATAAAGTATAAATATTTTTTTCTCATTATTTAGAATGTTTTCAGAAATAAATGATAAATATTTTACTTCTAAAAGTATTATATAGTTACTTTAATGATTTTAATAAATTAGATTAACATTACCTTCGTTTTTACACAAAAAAGATGAAAATTATTAGAATTAATTTAATAGGTAATTCGTCCTTGAAATATTCAAATCAAGGCCCGGCCCGGCCCGACATTTATAGTTTTAGGCCCGAGCCCGGCCCGGCCCGAGGAAATCGTTGGGGGCTCGCGGGGGCCCGACAAATCGGGGGCCCGTTTGGGAGTCTACTTCAGATATCAACGTCGTTACTTACCTACATTTCGACAACTACTTTCACATACATTTAGTTTCAATTTTAACCTGTTAACCAGTCAAGGATAAATTTAACGGTTAAAATGTGCATCTTTATTAACAATGGCTATATTTATATATATATAATTTCACTGTTTATTTAATATTAGTATAAATTATGTTCTGCCAAGTGTAATACCCTTTCGATTATGTCTTTGCATTAAACATCCCTTATGGGTTCGGGTTGGTGTCCGGATTAGCGTTATGTAAACTAATTCAAACATTTTTATCATATTACTGTATATTCATTTTAATAATCAAAACAACAGTAATTGTTACTATAATTTTATTAATCACCAAATATTTAAATTTGAAAGTATCACTTACTTATAACTAATTCTTCAATTTTTCGGGATAATCCCGAAACCAAAGATTAATGCAATCTTCGGGAAGTTAATGTTATATGATAATAACAATTAATAGATCATTTTTAAATAGTTTTCATTGTCCCGATTTTCCATAACACTCCAGGATGTATGTCAGGGCACTCAAGGCAGGCTATGATTTATATACCATCCCCACCCAAAGTTTTGAGAACAAAAATTATTCTTTATCTCAAAAAGTTTTTGAGAAAAATATATTTTGTTAAAATCTGTTTTGCGTCATAGAACTTTTCCCGATTAAGTTTTCAGATTCAATATTCGAATTTCTCCCAAATGTGTTTTGTCCCTAAAGGTTTATCAATTCTGATGACAAACTTATTGTTTCGGAAATGTCATCATTTATTCCATTCGGAACTGGAAAGCGTATGTGTGTCGGAGATGAATACGCTATTCTTTGTTTTAACATCAATATTGCAATTAACGGAAGGTTTTATGTTCGATTTTGATGCAATGCGTTGATTTGGAACTAAATAATTTGGATTTCTTTTGTGAGCCGAAATTATTCAAAGTTATTCTCAAAAAATAATAAAAGAAAATTTATAAATCTTTGAAAATTTTTATTGATTTACATTTATAAATGTCTTTATGTTACAACTTAATTCAATTTTTTGAATTAAAAATTTATAATAAACAAATAGCACGTAAACTGTCATTATATGTGAGTTTGAAGTTTAAAGCTGCGTTAAATTAAATTAAATTAATATTGTTTAAAAATTATTATAATATAGATATATTTATATTAAACTAACTTTATTCAAAAAAAATTAATGAGAGCTAAATATATAAAGGAAATAAGTTCCGAAATAATTTTTACATGCATTAAGAAGATCACAAAACTTTATAACTAACAACACAATTCGTTTATGATTAATTCAATATTTTTAAGAAATTAAACTATATAAAATAAAATCGAAATGTTTGAACAGGTTTTTTTGGAATTAATGTATATGTGCCCTGAATAAAAATTAAGTTAATAAAAAATCATGGTTTAAATTTAAAAATTTGGTATTAACAATGTATAAGTAAAATTGCAAAAACATTGTATAAAAAATAACTTCAAATTCATTTGCTTATATTAATTTAAAATATCTAAACGAAAACGCTACATTTTAATTTTTTTTGATTTCTAAAATATATGAAAAGCCAATATTCCATAAAAATTAAAGAAACTTCAAAGGCAGAACCGGTACGAATTTTTGATTATTAGGCCCGAACCAGGCCCAGCCCGCGGAATATTGTCGGGGCCCGCGGGTCCCAATTAATCGGGGGCCCGTTTACTAGTCTAGTGTGGATAGTGGTCATATTCTCAAAATTTCTACAGTGGATTAACCCTGTGTGTCAATATGGCTATGAATATATTGAAATTATAACTAAAGTTTGATAACTTTTTTTCTTAATTGTTTTAACTAAAAACATTTGATCATAATTTACATAATGAATTTGTAAGTGATTCACACAAATCTCTATTAAATTTACTTAATATTTTCTTCTTTATGTAAACATCGTATATGGCGTTTAAGGTTTCCACTATTTGCGAACCCTTTTCCGCAATTCTTAAAAACACATTCATATGGTGTTTGTTTGGTGTGAATATGTCTAATATGTACTTTTAATTCATTATTTGTTACGAATTTCTTATTACACATATTATACGTACAAATAAATAATTTAATTCCATCGTGTCTTTTAGAATGTTCTGTTAAACCACCTGAAGTAACAAACTTTTGTTCACAGGTTTTGTAATGGCATTTAAATAACTTTTCTTTTGTATGTATGAAACGTATGTGTCTGTTTAATAAACTATTGGTTACAAAAGATTTGTTGCAGTTATTATAATTACATTTATATGGCTTTTGTTTCGTATGCATAAAACGAATATGTCGTTTCAAATCATTTGATGTTAAAAAACTCTTATCGCAATTATTGTAATCGCATTTGCAGTGTTTATAACCGATATGTTGTTTAAAGTGGGAATTACGATCAGCGTTTGTTTTAAACATTTTCTCACACCCATTATAATCACATGCAATCAATTTCAATCCGTTGTGTACCAGTAAATGTCGCTTTAAGTGTGATCTGAGCGTAAAACATTTATTACAATTTTTGAATTCACAATTATGTTGTTTATGTTTAGTATGCGTTAATCGATGTCTAATGAAATCACTTTTTGTTGTAAATCTTTTAAAACACTGATTGCATTGATATTTTTTAATGCCTAAATGAAACCTGTTGTGAATGTTTAAATACGATAAACTATTAAATCTAATACCACACTGAGGCCAAACACATTTGTATATCCTTTCATTAAAATGGCTTAATTGATGTCTTTTCAAATTACCATTAAAATTTGATTTAAATTTACATTCATTATAATCGCATTTATATCGATATCCATTTTGATTGAAGTGAATAATTTTATGTCGTGTTAACTTCCGTTTCAAATTAGTCTTATTACAGTTATAAATACGTTCATTTAATACTACTCTAATAAGTATTAAACCATTGTAATATTTATGATTTATTTCATTATTAATATTCATTGAACTTATTTTAAAACAATTCAAATTATTTTTATTTTTTAATTCACATTTACGATGAATAAAATGTTTTGCTTTTCTCACATTTTCTTGTAATTTAATTAATTTTGATATCAAACACAGTTTATATTTTACAGTTAACAGTAAATTGTTTTCAAACACGTTAGTGCTTTCAATGATTTCCATTAAATTGAATTAACAAGTTTTAAAATATACTGTATATGCATGAGTTTAAAAAACAAAAGTATTTACGAAAATTTAAAATAAAATAGAAAATATAAGTTTACAGAAAATTTAATTGAAATTACAATTTTAAGTTAATTGTGTTAATTATCGCAATACTTTTTGAACCTTCAATCATATTTCAAACACGACACACAGACTGTTGTTGTACACTATTTCGCAAACTTCTTCCAAAATGATCTCTAAATAGAGAGGTTAAAACTTTTTAAGGTTAGTAAACAAAACGATTCAAAGCATAACGCTATAATAGTCACGTTTTAACAATTGAAAGATACATACATTAAAACTGCGGCATTGTATTAAATAAAATTCTTAACAAAGTTAAAGTTGTCTAATGAAACGTTTGTAAGGTTAAACTATCCATGAAATTAAATTTTGTTTAGCATTTAAATTATATTTTTGAATTATTTCGTTATTTTCTGATACAAAAAAAATTTAATAATTTTTATATTTAAATACATTTTAAAAATGTTTGTTAAATGAATAAAATTTAATTATATTTGTTTATGTTTATATTGAGTTTTAAATTTTAAATATAATTCGTAAACATATTTTCATAAAAAGTGCTTCACTGCTCGCAAAAAATCACATTTAGTATTGAGACTTGAATAATGACTGACAGTAAGTCAGTCGAAACTGTTGTCTTAATTTGAAACTTATAAACGGACAGTAAGTTTACCACTGCCAAAATTATTCTCAAGTAAGAATTTTATTAAACAAAATAAATGGCAGTATCAGTACATTTATTGCTAATGTCTGATTAATACTATTCTTGACAAATACTATTGAAAAGTAAAAATTGCTAACACTGTTCATATATTATAGGCTATACCACAATACCGTTCATTACTTTTTCACGAATTTTCAAATTCGAAACTTTTTTAATAATTTAATATATACATCCAATTTCTAAACTTATATAAATCTAAATTGTATATGTAAATATTTGGAACCAAGGTCAAGGCCAGTCTCAAGGTCAAGGCCATTCCCAAGGTCAAGGCCATTCCCAAGGTCAAGGCCATTCCCAAGGTCAAGGCCATTCCCAATGTCAAGGCCATTCCCAAGGTCAAGGGCAAGACTACCCTCATTATCATTGATTAATACTAATTTAAGCTGTAAAGGTCTACGCATGTGTATGTGTATATTTTTCCGTCTATAAAAACCCATTCGTTCAACGCATAACTTCTCACAATTGTCAGTTCAAAAAAGTTTTACTCATTAGTGCTGTGTAATCACTTTGCTGATTGTAATGTGTGCTTTATATCATAATACTAATAGGAATAGATTTGATCGATTCGGTGATGATTTGTGTGAATTTATTTTAAGTTATTTACAACTTAATGATTGTTTGCGCTTACAATTCGTTAACAAACAGTTTTATCGTTTAATATTCACTAAACAACATGAACTTTTGTTATATGACGCTAAACATCGATTTACAAATAATACTGCCGTTAAAGTGGATTTAATGTATGATTTGATTAAAAAGTTGGTAAATATTAATCTTTTATCTATTACTGGCCAATACTTATGTAATGATTTCATTAATATATTAAACAATTTGTGCGTTCATTTAAAGCATTTGAATATTTATAAGTATAAAACATATGCAAAAATATCAGTGAAGTTCTGGCAAAACTTTGTGGACAAATGTCTCATAAACTTAGAATCATTAACTTACTATAACTACATTAAGAATGATTCAGACGATATTGACTTAATGACACCATTATTACAATCGTGTCATAAACTTAAAGCAATACATTCTAATGTGAAAATTGAAAGTTGCTTTGATCGATGTCTTCAAACAAATCCTGATTTTGGCGCAAATATACATACAGTGTATGGTTATCTCGTTTACGATGAAAAATTTATTTCATTTTCCAATCGTTTCAATAATCAACTGAAAGCGTTAAGTATTTCATTCTATGGTAAATCCATTCCTAGATTAATGGAAAATGTGGCGATTTTTAATAAACTGGAATATCTTGGATGCGATTTTCGATTAATTCAAAACGAAAAGATACGGTTATTGGGATTAATTGCGACGAAATGTATGCGATTGAAAGTTTTAAAATTAGTAAGATTTGATTCAAAACTGAACGGAGTATTGAATTATTATGGTTTTCGATCGATTGAAAAATTAATTTTAGAAGATTGTAAACTTTGCGCTGATTTTGAATTTTTGGAAAATTGCGATCATTTAACGCAATTAAAATTAGTTGGAAAAGATTTTGATGGCTATTACCTCATAGATATTAATAGACATTTAAGCAAATTAAAGGTGTTTGTTGTTTGTATGAGTAGGTTAACAGATAAACTAAATTTGCTAAAAATGTTAAAACAATTTCGACAAATTCGAACACATCTTCGTTTTATTAAAATTGGTTATAATATTATTGATTTACGCGATGGTAAAACAACCAATAATCTACAATATTTTATCGATTACTGTTCCATTAATCAGTTCCGTATCATCAAGAAAATTATATTCACATACATTTACGGAAATTAGTTCGCTGTAGTGTTGAATTACATACATATTTAGCTGTGTGTTTGTGTGTTGTTTTACAAATATTAAAAGTTTTATAATAAAATTCATATTTTTATTCTCAAGATTTACAAAATTTAAATAATTATATAACGATCAATATATAGACAATTTTGTTTTGGATTATTTTTTAATAAATTAATTTCTAACCACTATATCGATTTTGATCGTACGCTACGCTATTATACGATGTTTTTGTTATCAGCATTTTGTTCATTCAGTTTCGAACTCGGTTTTGGTGTTTCTTTTAACTCTGATGTTATTTGTTTCTCTGTTATAATATCAACAATTAATCTAAATTTCATAATTTATTTAATAATTAGATTTATTACTTTTGATTGTAAACCACACCAATCCTGTGATCGTAAAACACATAATAATAACCGCTAAAAATAGTATTCCGAATAAAATAATGTTTCTTCCGTTATTTGAGCTCTCATTTGGGGTTAAAGATGTGTTTATGTCTTCAGTTTTAGCAAAGCTGTTATATGTGGTCAATACGTATGTGATTATTAATTTTAAAGAAACCATTTTAATTTGTTATTAAGATAAGCGTTTAATGTTAACTGTATTTTCAATTTTCCCAAATAATACAATTCAAATACTAAACAAGTACTAATATCGCGTGAAATTAAATTTTCGTTACGATGAAACTCACGTGAATAATGAAATAATAATTGAAAATCATTAATAGATAATTATCATTATACGTATTGTTGATTCATTCATTAAAATATTAACAATAACTTTTCTATAAATCAATTGAATCACTATTTTAATAAAAGGATGAATAAATCATAAACACTTAATCTTCCCGTTTTAAAGTATTAACAATTATTTTTCTATTATTCAATTGATTATACTCTTCTATTCTTGTTGTATTAATATTCGCTTCTTTGGGATAAATTCCTATTCTTCTAATACTTAAACAATTAGCTATAAATGAAATAATGTCATCAGTAGTGATCGTTAATATTTCACGAATTTTCAAATCACATAATTTGGGCAGTTTTTCTAAATGTTTCATTATATTAACACAAATTTCTTTCTTTTCATATCCATAAACACATATATCGATAGACTTTAATTGTGGTAAATATATGTGAATATTTTCAAACCAAGTATCGATACTATTCGGAAAAGTAGTCCTTAATAGTAATTTCAAATGAGTTAAATGAACGCATTTTCCCAAAAATTCAAAACTTTCGAAACGACAACGAGTTAAAACTAATTTTTCGATCGATTGATAGCCACTATTAAATGCGTTATTTAAAGGTGAAGATAAATTCTCTATCTTTAATACTTTTAAGCGCAAACATTTCAAACCAATTTGTTTTAATAACTCAATAGTGTTGTAATAAGCGTTATTAAAATCGCAACAAAGATATTCAAGATTTTCAAACTTTGCTAAATGTTTAGTTGTATGGAAACGTGACTGAATTCTAAAATAAACCGTTAATGCCTTTAATTGATGCTTAAAATGATCGGAAAATGTAATGAATATGTTATCGCAAATACAATAACGACCGATAGTTTCGATATTTGTACGAAATTCTGTATTTGCTTCAAAGCATCGATCAATAAACGATTCAATATTATATGCAGAAATAGATTTAAGTTTACGACAAAATAGTATTAATTGTGTGATTATATGAGTATCGAAGAGGTTATCAAATTCAAGTGATTCCAAGTTTTTAAGGCATTTTTCCGTAAAGTTATTCCAACAGTCGATTGTTATTTGTGACGAAAATTGAATTTTATCAATACTTAAGTGCTTTAAACGTATGCATCCATTGATTAATATATTCATTAATTCA
>JAQGAW010003245.1:0-13008 GCA_034698025.1 Phthiracarus crinitus | reverse complement strand
CTATTTTGAAAGTAGGAGTCTTTTATGTTCTTTGTTAATAAAGGGAATTTTTTGAAGATAGGAGTCTTTTGGGCTGAAAAAGGCATTTCTTTATGTTAATTAAGGGATTTTCTTTAGGGGTCAGAGTAGGGTGTGACAGACGGACAGACAGACGGACAGACGGACGGACAGACGGACGGACAATGTCAAATCCATATATATGCTTTTAAGCAAAGTCATATAAAAAACAAATATGGACTAAACATTACCTGAAAATTTTTGGCGTTATTTATTCGTGATCTTGTTTTCGATATTAAAAATATCAATATTAACATTATTTCTGTACATTTTGAATAATGTTTAGAAAAAACATGTGATTTAAATGTTTGGTTAATCAATTATTATATAAAAATTATAACAATACTGGTTTTGGGTCATAAAAACAAAGTATGGAACAATTATGTTACAAACAAATAATTAGGACTTAATATTATTTACTAATCCTTTGAATTACGTATCAGCCATAGCAAACCACATATCAACCGCATTTCTAACGTATTTTTTACATGTGTTTATTCAGTCAATGTTTTAAAGCGTGACAATTTTCTTTCTTGTACGCTATTTCTCATTTTATGTTAAGTACTAATATTGAAATGATTTCAATAACATAAGCACTTTCTTTAAAATATTTTCAAAATAGTGTTAGAAATACTTAATACGATTTGTGAAATCCGGGTTTGAAAATGGGTCATCATTATAATCCTTTTATCAAAGGCTTTATTTCAGCGTTGGCTGGGTATAATTAATGAATCCCGTCCACTTGTTTAAAAACTAATAAAAGAATTTGAATAAACTTATTTTAAGTATTAAAATTTTGTTGTACTTTTTCATATGAACACTTAAGCAAAAAGTGACGTCAGCGTACAAGAAAGATAAAAGTCACGCTTTAGTTTAGTATATGATGTGCACTAGACCTGGAAAAATTATCGGGACGGGACAGGATAGGATCGGGATTGACCAAATTTTTACGAGATTTGTCGGGACAGGATTGTAACATATAAATATAGGGACGGGACAGGATTTTAGATTTTGCTCACAAAATCCCGAAAATGTATAAACTATCGAATTAATGTGTCAAATATCTATAATTTACCGCTTATTTTATCAATTTTCAACTTAATGAAAGATTTCAGTTTATTTGCCCAAAAAGTTGATAAAATTTATTTGTTATCTAAAATTAAGACATTTCAAATTAGTGAACACAAAATATTGTCGGGACAGGACAGGACTGGACAGGACTAAACATTTTAATTAGCAGGACATTACGGGACTTTTATTTTCAAACTTTTTCCACCTCTAATGTGCACTGAATCTGTACTTTTCAAAATCACGAAACAGCATTTTCTGCACCCAATACCTTAACAGAAGATGTCGGAAGTTTTGCCAAATTCAATATCGACTTTTGCTATATGTCTCGCGCCAATCAGTTCTCCAACTAATATCGATAAATTTGTTGCGATTGTCATCATTTCATATTTGAAAGATTCGTGTAATTTGGTTCTGCATTCTTCCAGTTCTAAATCAATTTTACACTTATTATTTAAGTTCAACACATTCTCTTACAATATTTCAATGCCAATATCTCTGCTATTTCTATAACTTTTACCTCTAATTTTTCGGTTGATATTTCAAATAAATCACATTTAAAGCGCATTTCTATCAATATTTTTCCAAACAAATTGCTTCGTTTAACATTTTTGTCATATATTTGCGATTATATCTCAAAATACTATTAAATGAATACAAATATTGTATTTATTATTTTTAAAACAGCAATAAATATTATTTGATTATAATTTAGTATAAATTAGGTAAAAACAAATATAAACGGATTTAATAATTTTGATATTATCATCACTTAATGATTTTCAAATCAATGACATCATTCATATTAAATGTAACTTAATATAGTATAATTTAAATAAATTATTAAATAAATATCAATATATTTATAAATCATTAGAGCCTCAAAATGATAGCATTTGCTACTTTTTTATTTCATAAGCTATAACGCTTAATGTTTGTATGCACACGAATCACATTAAATAGTGTCGTTTAAACTCCATTTTTTAATGCTATTTTTAATGATAAATGCTATAAATGCAATAATTGCTATAATGCTTATTTAAATGCAATTTTCCCAAAAATAGAAAAATTGTAGTTTATATCTGATGATTTTTGCGAACCCCATAAAAATTATTTAAAAATTATCAAGGAAATTTCATAAACAAAAAATTTATTTTAAAAAATTTTCAAATTTCTTTTCTAAATAATAGTTATTCAGTGATTTATTGGAAATTCCTATTTAAAATAAATGCTATTTTTAATGCTATTTTGGTCAATTTTTAGAGCTATTTATAGCGCTAATTTGATATGTAATAAATGCTATTATTTTGAGGCTCTACTTATTATGAATAAAAAAACACTATTATAAGCACCCGACTAAATTTTCAATAATCAGAGGTGCAATAATCTGGGTCAGATAGTTTATTGATGTATATAGCACTTCAGTAAATGTATGGAGAATTTTTATACATTTTTATTTTAGCTTTCTTCGAGATTACATAAAAAAATTGTTGTTAAGTTGACACTCAAAAGTTTTATTACGCTTGTGATTTTTTGATAATGTTAACCATAAGCCATTTTTGATAATGTTAACCAAAATATAATCAATTTTTAGTTTTTTATTTGTCTTTTTTAAACAATTTTAAGCGATTTTTGTAAAGTAATAAATCATATCTAGCTTATTATAGGACATTATTTTTACAATTTTTGGCTCATTTTTAACGCATTTTATAACATTGTTCACTAAAATAATTCTCAGTTTTAAAAAAAATCCCATATATAATATAAATAAAAAGACCTTATATCAAAATAAAGCTACTGACGGACTTCCAAAATCCAATAGCTGACTTTTACAATGTGAGCTAAAAAAATTATGTAAAGTTACAATATGTAAAAAGTCTTCAATATTTTGCTTTAAAAATTTTAATCAATTTGTTTAAACTAAAAAATTACATAATAAAATTGATTAATTGATATATATAATGAATTAAGTAAATAGTATTTAAATGATCAAAATGCAGTCTATTTAATAAATTGTTGTGATTTCTATACTTATGCTTATTTTCAATTAGGTGGAAATTATGGTGTTTTATCGTGGTTCTTAATGAACCATTCTTCCTCGGCTACAAGAACTTCTAATTTAAATTAGGAGTTCCCATACCGCTCTACTACTACTACTACGTCTGCAAACACCACAATATTTCTGGCGCAGTCGGTTAAATGGCCTTAACGCGTAATTAATTATTGTCTACATTTCGATTCTTCTGATTGTAGTCTGCATTTGTTATTAAAATTTACTATCGATTTTTTTCAATTTCAATTTCACATCACCTGGTACTCGTAATCAATGTCTGGATTTATTGGATCAATCAATGCTTTCGATCCAAAGGAGTGCTGTTTGGATATAATGAATGCGGACAACATGACAGACAAGCAAACAGACAGAGAGAAATATATACGGCCGGAATAAAGGAAGGACAGTCATTGTCAAAATCATAAGAAACTTCAAGAAAATAAGCTAAAAAATTAAAATTGATTTTGCTTTCATTATAAACTTATCTATCCATGTCATCAATAATAAGTGGTATTTCTCCTTTTATAAAGATATTAATTTTTAGTTTAAAGAAGTATATACATATATACATACCGTAAAAGTGATCAAGTAAAATACATTGAAAGTGTTTTAAATAAATTAGCTCATTATTATTTTGGCCCAAGATATAATCGAGCTATTCATTTGAAAGTGTTTGCAAAAATAATTGAAGAAATGTCTTAAAGGAATACAACTATTTTTCATGTTAGTTTTAAAGCAAGTGAGTACGTTTCTATTTAAAAATTAATTAAGTCTTGAAAACTAGTTGTAAAAGACTTAAAATCAATATACCTATCCAAAAACTTTGATAAATATTCAAAGAAAAAGGCAATAAAATTTAATTGACAAATTAAAAGGCATACATTTTTTATTGACACTACTTTTTGGCTGATTTATAAAAAATTATTACAGAAAAATTAAAACTTAGCAGTTTGAATTAAATAATGCTTTCTATGAAGCAACAGATAAATATTCTTAGACTGTTTTTCTATACGATTTTTTTGAGATCCAATATTGAAATATACTAATGTTAAATGCAAATCACATGAAGAATATAACCGAAATTATTATATTAATGGGATATAAAATTTCAAACGATCATACTGGATCTGTGTCTAAATAAGAAAGAATCTTTAGTAAGATATTATTATTGAAATAGAAAAAATCTTATAAGTGAATGACTTTTATAATTTCAGTATCTTAGAACCAATTAACTTCCTTAAAAGCCCAGACGAAATAGAGTTTAATGGATTGAACGAAATAAAAGAAATTTGGAAAAATCTAGATTTTCAAACCAATATGTTTGAAATTGCTAGTTCCTGGAAAAAGATCTTTTCTCAAAAATTATGGAAGACACAAATTTTTCTTTAGATAAGTGTGCTAATCTTAAAATTTTTAAGGTACAACTTTCCAACTATTTGTTGCCGTGGAATATATATTTAAAATTTATTGTTGAATATATATTTTCAGTAGCAATAGTGAATTCTATATAGTGTTTGTTTAAATTTTTTGTTTAACAGTGAATAAACATATATTTTTAGATTTACATTAATTACCTATATTAAAGACAAGAAAAATGCGAGAATAAATATTAATTCAATGCCTCATGAAGATTTTGACGCATCAAATTTTCCTGAGAATTGGGTTCAAAAGAATATGAGAACAGATGTTTTTCACATATAAGAAAATGTTAAAAATTTATTTCTATTATGATAATTATTTTTTGAATATAAATTTTTTTCATTTTTATCTATACCCGTTGGCCGAAAGGCAAAAGATAACGGATGAAATTGATATTAATGCGTGCAGGTTAAAAATTTTTGGTATTTAATTTATTTTTATATTATTGCAGAACTATATTTTATTTTTGTTTACAAATTGAAATTCTCTTATTTTATTTTGAGAGCGATTCATTAATCTTAAGATTAAAATTGTACATTAATAAATCGATAATAAATCTAGAGCATAATTCGATAAGTTTATTAATAAAAATTTTGTTAAAAAATTAAAATATAAATTTCAAAATTTTTTATATTTTTGAAATAAATTTTTGTAATTTTAATTATATTTTAAAATAAATATTAAACAAGGAAATTTAATTTATTTATAATTAATATCTAGTTTAAATGTACTTTTTTAATTTTTGTTATTTATCAATCCGTCTTAATATCTTAATGATATAATAAAATAATTATTGGTATAAACATTTTCAAAATTAAGAAGTAAAAGTTAATTCAAACTATTAATTTTTTAATGTTTTTTTAAAAGGCGAGTTTATGAATTTTACAATGTTTTTTTGACCGTCTGTATATATGTCCATGTGTCCACAATAGTGTTGTTCAATTTTAAAATTGATTCCACACTATTTAAAGACATTAAAACGGGTTGTGTGCGAAGACATTACTTTTATCCACATCCATGGGTTTAGTTTAGCTCAGGAAAATATGGGATCTGTTTGGTCTACTATCGATTACCACATTGGACGTTATCGTTGTGCAGTTTCTAAGCTTTACAGTAACGGTATTTTACGGTTAACTGAACCTTCGATTTGTTTTATATCTATAATTTAATACTGATCTTATTCTCTCTAATATAATTTTATTAGTCTAATATATAGGCAATGATTTTTCAATCTTTCTTTATACATAAAATTTTTATTTCTTGTTGTTTTTAAATATAGAAAGACTTCATTCTATAAAAACTATTTAGTAATTTACTTTCACTATTAAGGTTTCATTTTACTTTAAATTTTTATATCTTTTTCCATTTAAACTGTATAATACTTTTACTTTTTTGTTTAATTTTAAATTTTACTAGAATTTTACATTTATTTGAATTAATTGAAAAAATAGAAAACTTCAAACTTTTTCTTTCAAAAGTAAAACAACACAATTATAAGACATTAAACTTGTCTAATAAATTTAGATTATTTATTTATTTTTACTTTTTTCTGAAAATATTTTCATATATAAATTTATTTTTAAAAATTATTTGTTTTATAATCATTGAATATTATAAATATAAATACAAATTCAATTTAAATAAAAATCTCAAAAGTTTTTTTTTAAACTGAAAATTAAAATTAAATTAATGATTATATATTGTTTATATTATATGGTTCTAAAAGTTACTTATGTTTTATGTAGTGTTGTTTTACTTCCGAATTTTAATTTTGCTTTGCTTATACATTTACTTTTAAAAAATTGTATTTTACTTTTTCTTTTATAGAAAATATTAATTTCAATTGTATTTTACTTTCGCTGATATTTGTCCAGCTGAAGCGAAAGTAAAAGTAAAAATATTTTTTCGCTTTTACCTTTTTTTTAAAATATGAAACAACACTAATTTTAAGAAATATAAATAAAACTTATTCTATTTAATAATTATAAATTTATTATTTTACATCTTATTAAATTATTTCATGTATATTATGATTTTTTATATTAATTATTATTCTAAAATTGTGTAAATTATGAATAAATTGAATATTTGGGTCCAGAAATTATTTTTAAATATTTAAATATTAACACTTCAGCAGTAACACTAATAAAATAACATTTAAGGTATTATGGGATAATAACTTTTTGATGCCTTTCGCAGTGCTTTGCGCATCACGTTTTATGCGCATCACCCCTAAATATAAACTCGTCCTGCTATACAGAAAATGTTAACTCAAAGGAGTATATAACATTGAAAAGCATTGCCATCCGTTTAAGGTATTGTTGGGTAATTAGTTACCCCATACTTAGTTTAGGGCTATTATAAATTTAGTTTTTATTGATTAGGAACTGAAAAAATACTGATATAAGAAGAAATAATTAACTGAGGCATATCTAAAACCCCAAAATATTTCCACTTATAGTAAAAAATTTGTTAGCGCGCAAAGTGTCCTTGGGGTTGTATTTATCCCGGTTTACTGCTGAAGTGTTAATCACATTGTCAACTATATAAATGTTAAAGCAATTATTTACATAATCAAGTGTATGCTAAATACATTAAGTTAAAATTATTGGGAAATAAATAATTTTTCTTTTATTCTAAATGTTATTTATCTTATTTTATGAGAATTAACTAATGGATTTGACATGTATGAAATATTACAAATTTCTGAGTAGATATCCTGTTTAAATAATAAGTAATATTACTAATAAAACACAAATTATATGTTTATTAAATCAATATTTGTTTTTTTTATTTCAATTTCAATTTATTTTATTAGAATTATTCATTAACTTAACATAACTTAGTAGACATTGATATTACAATTTTTGAAATATTAATAAATAGAAAAGAAAAGAATATTATTGTTGCTTTGACATTTGAATTTAATCTTTTCAACACTACATATTAATGTAATTGATTTAAAGCAATTTTTACTTTTTTAGTTTAATTTTTGTTAAATTAAAAATTTAAACACTCTTATAAAGGGTATGAAAATTTTGTTAAATTTAAAATTTATTTTAGAAGCAAAAGAATAGTTAAAATTTCAGATATGAAACACAATTACATTTAAAATATTAAGAATGGAAAAATTAATAAAGCATATTTTCAGGTCAATTATTCATAAGAAATAAATCTTAAATAAAATAAAATCCATCTTTTGATACCAAATAATTATACTTTTAGCTTTCAGTATTCATAAAACTATAAAAATAATTAAAAATTACACTTCCTAAATTCTATTATAATAACGTTGTATCTTTTTGATTCATTTGCCTTTTGTATTTTGATATTGATTTAAACAAAATAAGATTAATTCAGGTTTAATTCAGATATTAATTCAGATTCTATTTTAATTTTTATCTTTATTCAAATCATAAAATTTGATTGTATATTGATTTTTAAATTGTACTAAATTTTAATAAAGGCTGTCTTGGATACAGATTTTTGTTAAAAATTCTATTTTGATATAGTAGTTTTGTTACAAAAATTAATGAATTGCACTTTTATTAATAAAAAATTATTCTAAAAATTTTACATTAAGTTAATAATAAAAATAAAAGATACAATTATTTTAATCAAACTTTAACTTTGATAATATTTATTCTCTAATTTTTTCCTTATTAAAACAAGATCAATACGGTCATAATATCTGACTTTGCAGTTTAGATAGTTATTTATATAGTTAGATATTGTCGGTTGTTATGCAATATATTTTGATATTAATAGGCGTTAACGGATTATGTCACTATTTTGATTAGTTATGAGTAATATAATTATATTAGACATTTTCGCCAATCTATTTCTTTATTTATAATATTATTAAACATTTTCGGCAGATTCCAGTCTAATTTTTTGTAGTATTATATTTGAAAAATATTGGCATTTGCCATAGAAATTAAGTTTATCAAAAAAGAATTTTTCATATTTTCAGAATTTATTAATTTTCAACAATGTAATAAACTATTTTTATGTCTTTTTAGCTCACTGTGTCCAAAGGAGCTATTGGATTTTACAAAGTATGTAAGTCTGTCTGTCTGTGATGAAGTAGAGAACCACCAATGTTGACCCACAAAAAATTAAAATCTTAAAGTAACGTATTATTATAGTAATAGAATAGGTAGGTATAACTACTATACATATTTTTTTCCTCACAATTTTCCATAATATTTTAGTAATTCGTAATGAATGTTGGGAATTAATTTTCCTAAAAATTAACTTTAAAATAACATTAACTTTTGTCTAAATATTCAAACAGATTATATTAAAAAACAATCAAATACAAAATGAGAAATTTTAAAAAGTTAAAGAATACAATATAAATTCAAAAATTAGACTTATTGCCGAATAATTCTATTTATTTTTAAAATAAATATCAATAAGAAAACAACCAAAATTTTTGTTCTATACTGTAGTGTATGTGAACTATAAGTCACATAACTATAACTCATTAGTCATTACACTTTGACTGTAATTCTAGTACTATCTAGAAGTACAGTGACTCACATTTATATTGCCACATAGTGTAACTTATATTATTAATTATTCACTGATGCTTACTTATGTATAAATTAGTAATAACTTAATACTTCCTGTTTTCAGGTGTAATGTTTAAACACGTTTATTATATTCATTGAACTTTTCAATGCTTACAGTATTAACATTATAGTAAAGTATTTTGTTTCTAAATGTGTGCATTTATTTATATATTGATTCGCTCCTATACTTACTAGTGTATTCACTTACGTGGGTATTGCTTGTGTGTCTTGTGGTATCTCGTGGCTATTATTCCTCAAATGAGCTGTGTCCGTTGTAACGGACAAACCACACCATCGATGGTAACGTATTCCGTTCGTCCACTACTGGACAGATACAATACATATACTTTATTAGAATAATTAAAATTGTATTATAAATGAAATATACAGTTTATTTTTATTTTGAATTTAACATTATTATTAGTGTTGTTTCCATTTTTTAAAAAAGATATTTGAATTTAAAATATAATTCCATTTGCATTTCGATTAATTGGAATTGTAATGCAATCGAAAAAAAATAAAAATAAAAAATTGGAATAGAAATGCAATAGAAATATTAATTAAATTAAAAACGAAATAGAAATTAAATATAAATTAATGCTGGGTTAAAAATTTAAATTGAAAGCAATTTAATAAAGAAATTTTGGATTTGAAATTAAAATTAAAATTTAATTATTTTTCAAATTATTGAGTAGATATTATGCTTAAAATAAGCAATAAATTGAAATGGAAATTAAAATTATACCAGCATTTTAATTTTTATTAATTCAAATTAAAATTAAAAGCTGTTTTAATTTATAAATCGAAAATGGATTTAAATTAAATAAGAAATAATATTCGAAATTGAACTGTATTAGATTAAAAATGTAATTGAAATAAAAATTATTGTTAAAATCGAAATGAAAATGGAATTGAAATTATAAAAGTTATAAGGAAACAACACTTATTATTTATTATTTGAATTTTATTTATAGCGATGTACAAAATATTATTGCAACAAGATATATAAATATCCAATATTCATAGGATGCAAGTGTTAACTAAAGTGGTCGCAAAGTAAATGTTTATTGTTGAATTTTGTAAATAAGACATCTCTTATATAATAGAAATTTATTAAAATATTTTTATTCAATAAATTGTAGAAAATAAATAATTATATATATTAAATAAATAATATTTTGTAGAGGTTTAAAAGCAGTAAACTCTCAAGAAATCAAATAATTATTTTAAAATAAAAACATTAATTTATTTTTTGGTTAAGAAAAATACAGGAATTTAATTTATTCTTATTAAAATTTAATGTCAATAAATTATAAACTAGGACTGTTTAGTTTAAAACCATTTATTAATTAATATTGTTTTTATCATTAATAATTATTTTAATATATTTAATTAGTTTTTAAAATAAAAATAAATAGCCAAACAATAATAGTTTGAATTCCAATAATAAATTAGGTTGAATAAAAATACATAAAGTATTTTAAAATACTATTAATAAATTTTAAAATTTAAAATACAATTAAAATATTATTTATATAATTAAATTAATATAGATATTAATAAAACTGAAGTCAAGAAAACAAAATTAATATATAAACTCAAAATTGAAATTAAGTTCAAAGAAAAAATAAATATACAATAAAATAAAGTTTTGCAAAAATTTATAAACTAAATATAATCAAATTAAAATTTTGTCAAAAATTTTATAAATTAATATTGCAAATTTTAATTCGAATCATCAAGAACTAGTAAATAATTTTTTAAATAATATATTTATGTAAAATATATTATTTATTTACTATTGCAAAATATCTATCAGCTTCACATAACGTTAAACAAAATTACATTTATTATTAATTGAATATTTGGATATTTGTTGAAAAGCCTAAACACAATGAATCTATTTAAAGCGAGTTGCCAGTTTTATATAATAGAACTCATTTTTTGCCTCTAACTTTTTTTGAACTCACCAAAATTAGTAAATTAGTTTAATCAATTTTAAATTCATTCTAAATTTTTATTTTAAAATTTTTATAGTGTTTTTAAAAATTTGTTCTTTTTTTAACCTTTTTTATACAATTTTAAGCCATTTTTTTGCCAAATTTAATCATTAAAACCCAAATAAAGCCCTTTAAAACTAATATTTAAATTATAGGATTTATATAATTTTTCAGATAAATGTGGCAAAGCTTTTGAATTATAAATTTTTATTTATATATGTGTAGAAGTGTGGCACTAATTGTAGCATTGCCGTCAGAAATGGCATGGACGTTATTTGTGGGATAGCCTTTGTTAGTAACATAGCCTTCCTTAGTTGTTTAACCCTAAATAGTGTTATAACCATCAGTTGTTGCAAAGCCGTCTGTTTTTATCCTTTTATTAATAATTTTAAATCCACTTTTTTATTATACTTATCTAAAAAAAAATAAAAACATTAAAAAGACATTCATAAATATAAATAAAAATCCCTTAATAAATATTTACAATTCTACTGAAAGAAATCTAAAATCCATTTATGTTTCAAATCATATAAAAAATTAAAAAAGTGTCTACCAGAAAATTCCAACATAGATTTTTAATACGATGTATTTATTGTTCTTAAAGTAGTTAAATTTGGTATTATCTTTAATAAAAATGTTAATTAAAATTAGATTCATTATTTCGTTTTTTTAATTTGATCTATAAGCATGACTTTTTTATTTATATTATGATTAATAAAAATGAGCACATAAATATTTATTTTAGCAAATGTTCCAAACTATAGAGTGTTTACATTTTTTTATTCGATTTTGATTCGTTATACCTGTATATTCGTTTATAACAACCATTTGATTTTAAAATATAATTTCAAAAAATAAACAAAAGATAAACTGACAAACATTCACAGGCATCACACATAAACATCGCAATTTCATCATTATGTTTTATTCTACTAATTATTTTTCTCACTACGAAATATCAGTGCAAACATCCAAAAGAGGTCCGTTTATTCAGGAAATACATAAATATTACACTCATTACTGGATGTATAATACATAAAAATAATCATTACTTATGCTACAATAAAAATTTAATTGTGAACTTCTAAACTGTAAAATGTACAATTTTAAATTTTTTAAATTCAATTAAAAATTGTTACATTACTTATGTCGGAGCTCAGGCACTAACATCTCTATTTGTATTTTGTTTCGTACTAAATCTGTCCAATTAAAAGATAATTTCAAATGGATATTTAGATATTTATACTAGAAATTTTTGATATTTCCAGAAATATAATATTATTTTAAAATAATTTACTTTACACTTCATGCTTTATATATTAGTTTGGTTTCCAAATATGACAACAAAGTTTATGCAATTTAAACAAGATTTATATTATAATATATGATAAGTGGATATTTAAAATTTTAAAAAATAATTTATATTTATTAAATAAATTGAATTTACAAGTGATTTACAAATTTTTTAAGCTGTATTTTGATCTCATAAATATAGTTTATTAAATTTGTAATTGTTATAAAGATAAAGTAAATCATTATATTTAAATATAATTAAGCATTATAATGGCCTTTTATCCACTAAAATTGTTTCATTATGACAATACCGCATACGATGTTACAGCAAATTCAACTCAGAAAGAATAATTTCGAAAACGTCGATTTAACAAATTCATTATAACTAACGACAATAAAAGCATTAAGGCAAACGACATTTCGGCAAATTTTAATATTCAATAAATAAATAATAAATTTATATTTTAAACAAGAACGACACATTCATAGTGAGCTCACTTTTTATGAATAATATTCAACATAAACTATTTAATAAATAAAA
>JAQGAW010003244.1:0-13008 GCA_034698025.1 Phthiracarus crinitus | reverse complement strand
ATTTTACGCTTAATCGATATTTCAGAGCTTATTTCTTCGACTGGTTTTTCTTTCAAAACAATTTCGGATTCCAATGGTTTTTCAAGCTTTTCTGGTCTTTTCAAACTGACTTTTTCTTCGATTTCCTCCACAGTTTTAATTTCATCCGGTTTTTTAATAACCACTTTTTCTTCCACTGTTTCCTCAATAGGCTCTACTATTTCTGGCTTTGTTAACGTTATCTTTTCTTCCACTTCCAATTCCACTGGTTTTTCCTTTGTATCCAAAGTAACTGTTGTTTCCACTGTTTCCACAACTTTAGGTTTTTTAATTTTCTTTTTGATCGATATTTCCGATGTTTCTGAACTGTGCGCTGTAGTCGCATAAAAATATTAAGAGCGTATATAATATATTTTTAGTATTAATATTATATATTTTTTGGCTTTATTTGATTCGATTATCTGTCTTAGTGTTTGGTACACAACAGACAACGAATTGGTAGTGTTCTACCGAAAAATTACCGATTTATCGACGATTTAGTTTGGTTTACAGTGTGATCACATACTGACGCAAAGTGCATTGTATGCTATGGCGTCAGCAATGAAATCAGCTGTTATTACACAAACAGTCTCATATTCATCAGCGTTGGCTGGAAATTCAAACAACATAGTCAAACGGATTATGGAATTGTCGGAACAAGAAGTGGCGAATATTGACAATATTACGGAAGAATGTGGTGTTATTATTAGCGAAGTAAAAGGATGGAACCTTTCAAAATACATACAAGCGATAACAGACTGTTTTAATGATAAACAGGCTGTGCTATCAATTGAAAAACAGAAAATGAAATGTGTAGTCTTCTTAAAAACCCGAGAAATGGCGGATCAGCTCATCTATAATGGTCTAAAGACTGGCGTTGGCCCAAACTCAAAGGTTCAAGTGGTTCCATACTTAAGGGATCCCTTAATAATTACGTATCAGAATGTTTCGCCATTAATTAAATGCTCAGATATTGAGCTGAAGACTTCGTCTTTATATAAAACATTGTCGTGGAAATATGATGTCCAAATGTATGGTGACTTAGATGTTAAAACTATCGGTAAAACACGTGTCGCGGAGGTCTTATTAAATAGTAATGTGAGTATAAGTGATATACCTTATGAATTGATATTTGAAAGGCGATCAGAAAATGCTATTATAAGTACATTCAAAATCGATGTCAACTTAAAAAATCGTATGAAGTGCTATATCTGTAAATCACTTGACCATAGAGCTCAAGTGTGTCCTGTTAAATTGATGAAAAATAAAAATAGTATGTTATGTCCCCGGTGTGAAGAGAATGGACATATCGTCAAAGGCTGCCCGCAAAGACCGAAGAATTTATATGTCAAGGCTTGTTATATCTGCGATAGTGTGGCACATTCTACATGGAAGTGCCCGAAAAACAAGAGAAACATGAAGTGTCAAGAGATGACCGATAATAACCAAACAATAACAAATGATCATCAATTATTGATTCAAAATAACTGTAATATTTGTGATAAATCTTTAGGAGTATCAGATGTATGTGAAGTTTGTCGTCATATTTATGATGAATGGGATGGAGAATTTGACTCTTTTGAAAGATAATCTTCTACATCAGTGGGATTTGATGTACAGTGTACTGATAGTGAAGATTTATCGGTCAACAGTCAAAGACAATCCAATAATCCGATTTCACGTATTAAAAAAACAACAGTAAAACAAGTGAAGAGTAGTGATCTACTGAAAACGGATTGGAGGTATAATGCTATTCATCCACTTGTACCTGTGGATAGATTGATTTTTCGGATCTTATGAGAGAACAATACCGTTTTGATCCTAAACATCACGAGAATATATTGCAGGAAATAAAACAGTATTATAGGAATAATACTATAAATATGAAATATGATGATATAAAGAAGAAAACAATTGATGACATGTACACATTTGAATTTCTTTTATACAATAGGAAAGCTTATGCTGACAAACTTGGATGTGTTAGAGACCCTAACATTCTTCCGAATAGACATATTAATGGTACCTTCTTTGGTGGACCGACAGATATTACGATAGATATATGGATCGACTTTACTAATGATGTTGTGAAGGCTAATACACGCCCGAAAAAAGTGAAGACATACGATCGATACAAGATTGGTCCGCATAATTCGAAAGAATGTATAATTATGGTTAAGAATATAATATATTTTTTAAGATGTATTTTTGGTAAAAAAAATAAGACGAGTCTGGAAAAGAGATATCTAAACGTTTTATTATGGCTCAATCTAATACATTTGACATTATGTCATGGAATGTGAATCGGATATGCATTCCAATGTTATTAAGTGAAGCCGAAATTCTTAATAATTTTGAAATAATCTTTTTAAGTGAGGTTACATATTGTGATACGGAAACAGATTTATTTTTAAATTTTAAAATGGTTTTTAGTGATTCTAATAGAATTTTAACTTTAATCAAAACTAATATTATATATAATATAGTTTTTAATAATCAGAATGTTGTGATAATTGCCATTAGATGGCGTTCGCATACTATTGTTGTCACTCATATGTATTTACATCCTAATACTACGCATGAGTGCTTGAGTGAAGACATGGAAGTCATTAATGAATATTTACAACAAATAACATATGATTTTCTCATCTTTACTGGTGATCTTAATGCAGCTTTTGAGGAAAATCAAAGATCTACGATTAGAAATCCGAAAGATGTTACCAGATCTCGGATCTTTAATCGTTTTATGAAAAATAATAATTTAACAGAAATACTGGAGAAAAACAAGGCGTTTACTCATTCGTATTTAAGAAATGGTATTATGTATTTTTCGAAACTTGATCACACTTTTGTATCCACTAATTGGTTTTCAAAATTTAGTTATTGCACGCGTGTTTTGGTCTCAGATCATAGCGCACAGATGTTTTGTTTCTTTGATATTAAAAAGCCATATATATTTTCATTCAAATTTAATAACAGTTTATTAGAAGATAAGGAATTACTGTGTATTGTTAATACTAATTTTCTTTACAATAAGACAAAAGTGTGGCAATCGTGGCTTAAGTTTGTTTCATGCTTTAAACAAGAAGCTTCAAGATTATCAAAGAAACGATATATGGAATCTAAAAAACCTTTTGATACAAAAGAAACTTCAGATAAAAATCAACGATTATTGTACACCATATTGGGTCAAAAACACAACAGAGAAAGGAAGCTATTTAAGTGTGTGCGTACTATCAGAAAATCTGATAAATCAGATAAAAACAGAAAGGATTTTATTGATTATTTTACTAATAAATTTAATAACTATAGTGATTAGGATTTAACCTTTAGTGTAGAAATCGATGAGATTTTAGATGAAAATACATATAAACTCTGGGATTCTTCATCTGAAGCAATGTGTAATGATATCGATTATTTGGAAGTCAAGAAAGCAGTTCTTAGTCTACCCAAAGGTAAAAATCCTGGAATGGATGGCATTACATGCGAAGTATTGATCTACTTCTGGCTAATTATTGGTGACATGATTTTTGATTTAATATCAAATATGTTTAATGGAAATTTAATTTCTGGCATAACAACGCTTTCGGTTACACTCATACCTAAGAAACGTTGTGATGGTTCACCACAAATGTTTCGCCCGATCTCTGTGGAAACTATTCTACATAAAGTCTATATGAAAATTTTATCATTAAGACTTCAACCAGTTTTACATGAATGTATAGTTCCGCTACAATTTGCTGCTGTTAACGGTCGTGGTATTCATAAGGCGACGCAAGTTTTTGATCTGATGATTAAAAAGCAAAAACAATGAAGAAAAATGCATTTTTACGAGTCATGACCAAGAAGGAGCGTTCGACTATCCTCGGCATGACTTCTTATTTAAAGATATGAAGCATATGAACTTTTAAACTTGGTTTATTGATAAAATTCGGTTTGTATATGAGAACGCATTTATGTTTATTAAATGGTCGAGCTTTGAATCGTCAGATAACATAAAGATAGCGAATGGAGTTATTCAAGAAGATGTTATGGCTATGATTTTATACGTTTTGTTATTGATCCTATCCTTAATTTTTTAAATAGACAATTAATAAATGATAAATATATCCATTGGACAGGAATAATCACATGGAACCAAAAATTGTGGCATTTGTTGACGATATGAATGCAGAAATACATGGAGAAAATGATTTAAAAAATATCGAGTTTAAGATTGACTACTTTTCCAAGAATATGGGATTAAGTATTAATAAGAATAAAACACAAAATCTTGTTGTTGGTGGCAAAAACTTGCGTATACCATATGAAACGCAACCTATTAAGTTGATTAAAGTTTTTGGATTTTACTATGATTATAGAGATGTTTCATATAGCTCATGGGATGGATGTTTAGATCAAGTCACTGATACTATTGGAAAAATCGGTCATATTATACAAAAGATCTCACTGATACTGAAGGCTCAAATTATAAATTCGATGATTATCGGCAAGTTTATGTTTTATTCCAGAATAATTCGCCCAAAAAAGGAACTTTTAAATAATTTCAGATCACTTATTATTAAATATACTTGGAGTGGTATAACATGGATCTCTTACGATAAGTTATCAAATAAAAGAGAATTTGGAGGAATTGGCTCACTATCTCTAGATCATATTATAAGAGCGTATGATGTTCTAGACCTCAACAATGCTACGTCTGGTGATATTATGATATCTACATTATTTGAAAAAGCATATAATTTTGATGAAAATATGCTCATAGATGTTTAGTATATTGAAAATAGAAAACATTTTTGGAAATCTATGAGTGATGCAATTTCTTATATTAAAGATAACGATAGTCTTGAAAACTCTCTACAGTTTAAACATATTTACAGTCAATTGAGAAAAAAAGAAAAAACTGTTGATGTCTATAAGATATCATTTTGTATTGACTGGCAACGTGACGCTTTATATCGTTTTAAGAATAACGCTTTTCACACTTCGAAAAACTTGAGAAAAAGAGATCTCCGTACAAACGATTTTTATGTCTTCTGTTTAACAGAATTAGATACTCATCGACACTGTGTCTATGATTGTGTTAAATTAGCTGATATGCGCAACGATTACATTGGTATATTCAATTGACTTAAGGTGGCGTTACCAGCAGATAGCAGTGTGATTACTAACAATACTGTTGATAGTAAACTATCAAATAGTTTCGCTATTATTTGGTTACGTGTGATATTTGATTTTAAAACCCCTTATATATACGCTTATAGAGTTCGTGATTTTCAGTTCTTTGACTACTTAGTGAAGAAGAACTTGGAATTGTTATCAGCGAACCTCCATTTGTGTATTAACAGAGAAATTATAAGGAAAAACGATTTGAAGAGAATTTTAAATATTATACAAAAAATAAAACAGTTGACGAAACAGCAGTTATGGAAAATTTAAAATTTCAAGCGTTGGCTATTATTACTATTATGATTATTTTCGCCATTATTGCAATTTGTTGTGAATATTTTGTGTACATCACTAAGGGTTTATACAACACTTTGTTTGCTATTAATTGTCGAATGAAGGAATTATGGCGTAAATATAATCTTTGGATTATGATGGCTATACTTATTACCCTTATTTTTGGTGGTATCGAAAATGCATTACTATGGATATAAGTAAGGAATCATATACCTATTTAGTGATGGCCTTTATTACATATATGGGTGTGATATCCTTTGTCCTAAAATAAGATGATGTAACTCTTATAGTATTATATTTTATTCACTTAATGGTGTTGTTTTCGGTGAAGGATTTATCTGCATATTATATTGAAGAAACTTTATGCTTATAGTATGTGTTTTGGTCGCGTGCTGTCACTACATGTGTATACATATGTATATGTATATATTTTAGTAGTGATATGCCTGTACGTCACATGAATTATGTCTTAATCAATATGTTACACATATATACTGCGATTCCATCTAATGGCCGATAAGGCAATGGTATTTTGAAAAGTTTTTATTTAACTTATTTTTATATAACATTTTTATGTTTTTAATTTAATATAGAACATAATGTGTATAATTGTAATTTTTCTTAGAAAGATTGATAAAATAAACTTACCTCGGTGGATTCGAAACAATCTCAGGTTGATTTGGATACGAAATAATTTTAGGTTTCTGTGTATTCAAAGCAATCACTGGTTTATGTTTATTTGAAATAATCGCATATTTCGGTGGATTCTAAACAAACGCATTTTTCTTTGGATTCGAAATAATCGCAGGTATCTTTGGATTCGAAATAATCGTAGGTTTCGGTGGATTCGAAATAATCGTAGGTTTCGGTGGATTATAACAAAACCATTTTTCTTTGGATTCCAAATAATCGCAGGTTTCTGTGGATTCGAAACAATCTCAGGTTGATTTGGATACAAAATAATTATAGGTTTCTGTGTATTCAAAACAATCACTGGTTTATGTTTATTTGAAATAATCGCATATTTCCGTGGATTCTAAACAAACGCATTTTTCTTTGGATTCGAAATAATCTCAGGTTTCTTTGGATGCGAAACAATCGCTGGTTTCGGTGGATACGCAATAATCTTAGGTTTTGGTGGATTGGAAATAATAGTACTTTTTTGTGGATTCGAATCAGTAGCTGGTTTCGGTGGATAAGAAACATTCACTGGTTTCTGTTTATTTCAAACAATCGCATGTTTCCGTGGGTTCTAAACAACCGCAGGTTTCGGAGGATTCTAAACAAATGGTTTTTTCGGTGGATTCCAAATATTCTCAGGTTTCGGTGGATTCAAGAAAATCGCATTTTTTATTGGATTCTAAATAATCGTAGGTTTTGGTGGATTCGAAATAATCATATGATTTGGTGGATTCGCAACAATCACAGGTTTCTGTTTATTTAAAACAATGGAATTATTTTTTGATTCTAAACAAACGCAATTTTCGGTGGTTTCTAAACAAATGCATTTTTCGGTGGATTCCAAATAATAGCAGGTTTATGTGGATTCGAGACAATCGCTAGTTTCGGTGGAATCTAATCATTCGCTGGATTCAATGAATGCTAAACAAAATCTTTTAGATCTGGATACGAAACAATAAATGGTATCTATGGATGCGAAACAATCGCATGTTTCGGTGGATACTAGACAATCGTAGGTTTAGGATGATTCGAAATAATCGTAGATTTCGGTGGATTCGAAATAATCTTAGATTTAGGTGGAATGGAATCAAACGCAGGTTTAGGTGGAATCGAAACAATCACTGGTTTCTATTTATTTGAAACAATCGCTGGTTAGGGTGGATTCGAAATAATCTTAGGTTTTGGTTTCTGTGGATTCGAAACCGTAGCTGCTTTCTGTTTATTCGAAACAATATCTGGTTTCTATGATTTCGAATTGATCGCTGTTTTCTTAGGATTCGAAACAACCTTATAATTAGGTGGATAAGAAAGTATTTCTGGTTTCTATATATTTGAAACAATCGCTGGATTCAATGATTTCAAAACAATCACTGGTTTATATTTAATTGAAACAATCGCATGTTTCGTTGGATTCTAACAAACCCATTTTTCTTTGGATTCCAAATAATCGCAGGTTTCTTTGGATTCGAAACAATCTCAGGTTTATTTGGATACGATATAATTTTAGGTTTCTGTGTATTCAAAACAATCACAGGTTTCGGGGAGTCAAAACAATCGCTGGTTTATCTGGATTCGAAATAACAGTAGGTTTCGGTGGTTTCGAAACAATCACTAAGCGAAGAGAAGTAAAACTGATGTAAATTGTGACAAACATTAATAATACTTATTTCACACAATTGGAATGAAATACCTTTTCTATAATAAAAGCATGTCTTTTTGCATTTAAAATAAAAAAGTATAGATAAAATTTGTTATTTTTTGATTTAATAATTACCTAAAAATTTCAATAATATTTTCTATCAAAAAATGCAAAAAACTTTTACTTACATTACTGTTGTAGTTATTATATTTTTGATAAATGTAAACAGTGAAATAAGTTGTATTTCAGCTTAAATCTACAGTGAATCACATGACTCATACTAATTTTTTAAATTTTTTCCTTTATTTTTCACGAGTTGTATTTTCTGATTCATAAAATTTATTTATCCGTGTTTATATATTAAAACATTTTAAATCAATAAAAGATAATCATTATGTTAATATTGATTATTTTACGCTTAATTATTTCTATGTATTGAGGCTTAAATATTTTTGCAAATCGATAAATATAAATCGCAAACTTAATATTTTTCAAATAAGACAAATTTTCAAAACTATAAAAAGTCTAAACTCAGTTTCTCTTCGAGTGGATATTTGAATTAAGGTTAAGAGTTAAGACATTTCTTTAACTTTTATCTTTTGTGTTTCACTAGATAAACTAATGATTATTAATTTTATTTATTATAATTTTGAATAATCATTTTTAAATAAAATGTACCATTTATTAGTCATTAATTAAGACACCAAACTATTTATAGTATATTTCAATTAAAGTGTTAAAGTTTGCAGACGCTTTGCCGTATTATTGAATTTAACTATCAGTTTTGAATGATATAATTCAACTAAAGAAAAAGCCCACCTTCGGCTTGCAAAATGTTGTATCAAATTGTATAAAAAATGAGGATTTTAAAAATTGAATCGTAATTTTATATATGATAATTTCCAGCAAATTTTCCCATAAGAAGGAATAGGATTTTTATAGCATTTCATAATTTGCTATAATTAGACTTTAATGACATGATTTGAAAAAATAATTAATTTAAAGCTTTAATATTACAAATCCTTGTTGAATATATTGTAAATTTGATATATTTTATAAATTTAAATGTTACTTTTAATAAATTTTGAATAAATTTGTAAAAATGATCTTCGAGGTTTAGACAAACATAACTCAAAATTATTATTAAGATTTTGAAATAAAAAAAGTTAAAATAATATATACAAGAGATATCCCGTTGCAAATGCGACGGTTTAGAAAATAAAAAATAATGTAAATAGGATTGCATATACCTATCCCAAAATATACATTTTAAATTCCCATACCTGCGAAAATATCTTAACCCGGATCCTATCCTATTCTTTTCCCTGTCTCATAACTCTTTAAGGCAACAGAATGTAACGCTGAGGTGTAATAAAAGGGTGCCATGTGATACGCACTTGAATCCTTGTAGTCCCATCACTACACTGCATATATCTGTTCTCATATCTGTTAATGGCTGACTTTTTGAAATATAGAGCCCAACGCAATTAATATAAAAATATTAGCCAATCATAATTAATGCGCTAATTTGTAAACATACATATCAAACATAAATTACGTTTTGAAATAATCTTTTATTTTCTTGAGACTTTAGTTTGTAATTTATGTTTGTTAAATAATGTAATTTATGTTTGTTAAATAATGTAATTTATGTTTGTTAAATAATGTAATTTATGTTTGATATGTATGTTTACAAATTAGCGCATTAATTATGATTGGCTAATATTTTTATTTTTATTGCGTTGGGCTCTATGTTTCAAAAAGTCAGCCATTAACAGCTATGAGAACAGATATATGCAGTGCAGTTTTCTGATGAATGGGTACTATTAACTTTAAATTTGGTTATCGTTCTTGTTTTCTTTATATAAGGAGGAGAAACAATGGAAAATTGCTATTTAATGTAACTATTATCATAAATAAAGACATTTAATCCTTTTTTTACAGATTATTTTCCTATATTAAATATGTTTGTTAAGAGAGTCTTACTTCAATTAATTTCCCAATAATAAACGAATATTTCATCAGTAGATTTGGTGCACCCTAACGCTTTAGATACTAAAGCTATAGTATCGTTATGGGAACTCTAAGAGTGCACGAAATTTTTATGATTAGAGATGCTCTCTCTATATAAACGTTTTGTAGTATAAATGAATATAAAGTTTTCGGTTTTGTTTAATATTATTTAAATTGATAGAAATGATACAACTATAAACAAATTATAATTAAGGAAAAAAATTATTGCAATAATTATGTTCATTTAAAATTTCACTATTAATTATTTTATCTTTTATCCAATATTTTGACTCGATTTTAACAGTATGTCGCACACACTTAGCCCAATATTCACTGTTAATTTTATTAAATGTGTCGGAAATTAATCTTTTAAACTCTTCTGTGTTATTATTAAAATTATTTTTAGATACAATTTTTTTTAATTGACCCCAAATAAGTTCGATAGGATTTAAGTCGCACATATATGGTGGTAATCTTAATGGAATGTGTCCGTAATTTTCAATAATCGTATCTACGGTATAGTCTTTATTATAAGTATTATCGTTAACCAGTTTTAACAATTCTTTTTTTTTTAATTTTGTATTAAATGCAACATTATTTAATGTTAAATAATCTTTAATAAATTTCACTGTAGAAGATTTTGTCGGAATTTTTAAATTTTGCCGGTTATGTACGGTTGCATTATCAAAAATAATCATTGAATTTGGACTTAAATTAGGTAATAATTGAGTTTTTAGCCAAATTTCAAATTTATTGCTGTTAATACTTTGATTTGTAAAAATTGTTTCACAATTATTCACAAATCCGTTTATAGATCCAGCATGTATTATGGAATATCGTGTTACTTTTCCGACTGAAGTTTTAAATCTAATTTTTTTTGAATTGTTAATTGGTCTTAATATTTTGTATTTGACAATATTTTTATGAATGAATGTTTCGTCAAAATACACAAAACTAGAATTTGGAAACTTTTTTTCTAATCTTCTTTTTTCTATTAAATATTTAATTCTTTTTAATTTAATATCGTTTCTACGAATTAAATCTTTTCTAATTAAATTTTTTGAATTTTTGTATTTATATCCCATTTTTTTAAATAGTTTTATAAAAGTTTTTTTACAACATTTACTAAAACTAATATCAGTATTATCTTTAATTTTACTAAATATATCACTTTTTAATGGGAATATTTTAATTTTATTATAATCATTGATAATATTGTCTATATTTTCAATGTCATTTTTAATAATATTATACAATGGCTTACGATTTTTAGTTTTTTTAGGTGAAACACTTCCACTTTTTAATATTTTATAAACCGAACGACGAGATATTTTAGTTGTATTTACTATTGTAGAAATGATGTCTTTCTTTTTAATTTTTGGCATTTTATTATTAAAGTTTGACCACATATTTGACACAATTTTTTTAGTGTCCGAACGAATATAATTTCCTGTTCCTGGACTTTTATTTTCTTTGTTGACTAACATAACTATTAAAATACTTTTGCACAGTACTTTTTTTAAAAGCAAATAATTAACTAAAAAATCACAAAAATATTAATGCACTGATAATCAAATTAATGGCGACGTATATTACTTATCATGTGATTTTGTTTACATGTGTTACTATTGGCTAAATATATTTTCTCAAGCGTAGACCTCTTCAGGCAAAAATTTAGTTCACTCTTAGAGTTCCCATAACGATATAAAGCAGTGTATTTAAAAAGTTAGGTCACATTAGAGTGCAGTAGTATCGATAAAAATATTCGTTAATTATAACGAAATAACCTGTAATAAGCTATCTCAACAGACATATGTAGTATAGTTCACTAAATCAACAAATCGCTTAAAAGTCTAAGGATTAACAATTTTTAATGAACCTCAGAAAATAATAGGTAGAAAAGTGGTCAATGTTTCTCTTCCTTAAATACGGGATACAAGATTGACAACCAAATTTAATGTTAATAGTACCCATTTACTGCAGCAGTTCTGTGATATTTAGAGACAGAAAATTATGGTTTTAACAGAAAAGTTTTTATTAAGCTAAACATCGGTTTAAGTTATCATAATCATTAATTGATTAAAATTAACTTGTTTCGAATAAAAATTTTCAACCGAAGAAAACGAATTTCAGGGTTTCTGACCGAAATAAGCGAAATTTGATATTTAAGACCGAAGTCCATAAAATTAGATTAATTTACATGATTTTTGAATAATTATCAGGTTTTTAATATAATTTTTGAGAATATGATATACCATAAAAACCGACTCAATTATTCGGTTACTAGTTGGAGATCAAAATGATTTTAACTTTTACTTTAGTTTTTGCTAATTAGACGGTTTAGACCTTTCGGTTTAAACCTATTTTGAGCTTTTTAATCCCTAGAGGATGTCACTCTCGACATCTGACATGCTCTAAAATAGGAGACCCAACTCAGCAGGACACCTTGTTCTCTATAAGTATTCAACACAGGAGAGCAATTAAACATAAAACAATAAGTTCTAAATAAGAAATAGGAGTACTCGCAGTTCCTGAATAGATATAAAAACAGGAGAGTATTAAACTTTCAAAAGGAGAAACAGGAGAACACAAAGTTCTCAAAGAGAATAACAGGAGAACATTTCGTTATCAATTTAAATTACCCAACAAAAATTAGTTTAATATTTTTAGTTAATTGAATAAAAAAATCAAACATACCATTTGAGTTTAAAATAAATTTATTAAAGGTATTATTGATAAGTATACCATTATTTTTCACTTTTCGAGTCGTACCCTCTCTCTTCCTAACTCTTCCGAAAACAAAACTTGGAATGAGTTGCCAGCTGTCGGCTCATGAATTTTTTAATATTCTTATCAAATTTATATCTTTACGTAAGATAAGATTTATATTCACTTAACATAATTTTTTTAAATGTTTAGGGCCCCTTCAAAGTAAACATACAACTATGAGCCCCTTTTAAAATAAACAATTTTTCTTTTTGATAATATGAAAAAAATTAAGTGCATGTTAATTAAAGGTGCTATAGGTTTAACTTTTTCAAAACCTAATCCAACCAAACCATTAATTTAAAATATAAACCAAACCAAACCAATAACTATACGGTAAAACCATTTCAGACCAAACCAAACCATTAATAAACCAATAAACCATTAACATTGAATTTATGCTAATATTACATAATAATGTAATTTTG
>JAQGAW010003243.1:0-13009 GCA_034698025.1 Phthiracarus crinitus | reverse complement strand
AAATTCTTATTTTCAATTTCAAACATTCAGTTAAAATGAATAACACATCAGTTTTTAGCTATAAAAAGTACTTACAATATAGTTTGTTATTTTTTCTTGTAACAATGCAATTTCCGTACAATACAATAATGTGAATATAAAATATTGTTATTTTTACAATTATTATTTTCTATAGTTTTAAACAATCAAATTGTAAGCATTGTTGGCGTACTTACAACAGATGAATACATTGTATTCAAATTTGTATTTTACTATTTTTTCGCTGGGATTGGAATAAAAGAAATTTTTTTTGAAAAACTCTATATTGTTAACAATAACTTAGCATACGGTAAGTTTAGAAAACATACATACAGTGCTTTAAAGTACAGTACGCGCTGTTAATTGCATGCACAAACATATTTCGTAACAAAAAATTTAAATAATATACTAATTTTTGTTATAAAAAATTATCGAGTTTTATATACTTGACATGTAAAGTATAGATTAGATCAGAGATTTGGGGCGAAAGTCTTAAAACTATAAAACGTTAAACATCTCAGGTAACGTTAGTTATGCGTTTGCACTAACGATTTGTCGTAACGCCTATACCTGTGTTAGTGAACGTAATAACTAGAATCGCAGACACAACTCATGGGGTACTGGCGTCTAATAAAGTACTTCTCGTAAAACGATTATTAATGTAATTCTTAATACACTGTTAGACAGGAAAATCAGCCCAACATCTAAGATACCTGTATAGTCTTGTTTTATTCTGTTCACTATCTCTCATACTCTCTTCGCGTTTTCTAATAAACAAGAAAAGCGTTACTATAGATAGATAGGTAGATATTTTTTAAATGAAAAAAAATTCAAATTGGAATAAAACATGATTTTGATCAACTATGCGTTAGAAGAACTATAAGAACATGATATATATTCCCGATTAGGCATTAATAATCAGCTTAAAAAATGTTTGTTTCTTTTTTCGCTTTAGCGGCCAAAACCGATATCAATCAAAAACGGTTTGATAGGCGCCAATGCGTCATTTATGAATTAAATTATGTTAAATGGTGTTTGTGTTTGTCTGTATGTGTCTGTTCTGGAAATTTGCTTTAACTTAATTAAGGTTCACTTCATTATTACAGTTTTTTTCAAAATCATTTAATTTGTTTTGATTATATCACACGATTGGTATAATTGAGTGAATGCGTTCGTAACAAAGATTTATGCGCAGTCGTCTAACAAATGTTAAACTATTTTTTTATTGCTAAAATACCCTTTTAATAAAGCGTAAACTGGAATTTTAAACGACTCTTGTAAGTGATAAATGATGACAATCTACAATTTGTTGCTGCGTTTCCAACGAATTAGTTTGAATAGAGTTTCCAAAATCTTTATTTCTAATCATTTCATAAATTATTCGTTTAGCTTTACATACGGTTTACAAGCATGCATAACATACACAAATGTCTTTCAGAGTTTAATTGACGTTAACTTATTTAAAATTCAAATTCAGCCTTTTGTGTGCTGTGATTCAATAAACTCTTTATGTTAGTCCTTATTCTTTTTTATCGCAACTTTTATTATAACCAAGAAGTTATAAAAAAGAAATTGTCTAAAAAATTTATACGCGTGCATATAAGGGATTCAATTATGGAGTGAATTGCATTAAAAAATATGCTTTTAAGTTGTGAAGAATGCACTGTCAAAAAGTAATGCAGAAAAGTATTGCGATTAAAGTTACTTTAATTTTTAATTTATATTCATTTTATGCAATTTTTTTGTTTGGATCAATATTAAAACACAATTCTAGTATCAGTTTAACCGCTTTAATCAGAATTAAGAATACGATTTTAGTAAAATGTGACGACTAATGACATTAACTTTGTTTGACTCTTAACACCTTATATCCAGTATGAGCGCATGAATGGGCGATATTTTATTATTACTCTGATAAGAATAAATAGTTTTGCCAATCATTTGCCACAATGAAGCGAAAGATTGAATGGATTTCTTTTGACTTTTTCATTAGAATAAATATATGGGCACACAATAGTATGGGAAATGCAAATTGGCTATACATATATACATATACAGGTACACACAAACTGTGTTAGCATTGGTCACACATTGCACTGTAAAGCGAAAGCCGCTTACGTTTTAGCAATAACACCATCAATGGTCATCAATGACCATCAATACCTTTTCTGTTCGCAGCATTTTTCGTATCATTGTGTTTGAAACGGTGGCTAAATATGCTTTGCGCGAATGACCCACACCTGGTATTGACCAATGATTCCGGCATTGGATTGCATTGCAAAAGCAATTCGCATTGAATTGAATTATAATCCGCTTCAATAAACGTATTGAACGCATACGCGTCTAAATGTCTAAATGAGTTTCCAATTCCTTTCGCACACAAAGATTTTCCCTATTTTTATAACCAATTCTTGTGTTCAGAAATTTTTTCCTTTCAATACGTTTATGCTCACGCATTCGCCAATAACTCGCGATCCTATTCTCCTAAACTAAAACTTTATTCAAATATGTTCTCTGGTGTTAAACGTTTATATGTATTTACTATATTTACTTATCCACCCGTTTCTATCGTCTACTAAAGCGTTTCTTTCTTTAAACTTTTCATTTTTCAAATCTTAAACATGGTTTTGCGCTATCATTTCGCTGCTTCTTTTAAAAGCAATTCTCTATGCGTGTTGTGCTGTATGTTCTCTTCGTATAAATGCTGTTGTATGCACTTCTTCTTATACGCAGCTATGCATACAGTACTACTTTACAAGTTTTATTTACGTTTTGAATATTCTCTGCATTTTCTCACTAGAATGCAATGTACAGCACAATGTCATCCCTAAAAGTGTTTGGCAAAAAGTTTTGAGGTTTTTCAGTGGGGGCTCTGCTTCGGGGTGTGATCACTACTGCATCGAGAAACGAACGAATTCATGGCTAATGTTAAACGCTATGGCACTTGTGGCCCATCACAGCACCTGCACATCACTGCACATCTATAGCGATGGGGTGTCCGTTCACTGAGTCGCGATATGAGGCACGAGGGGTAAGAAAAGGTGTTAAAGCTTTACAAAACTTGTTTTGTACAGAGGTGTTAAGAACTGCCCCAACTTATGACTGACTCGTCTCAATGTGTGTGTGAGAGAGAGAATGTTTCTGCAGATGTGTTGCTGTGATCCAGTCGTATATGAACCAACGAATCAGTGTATCACTGCTTAGACGCAACGCAACTTTCGTAGAGTAACGTTTCGTACCATAATTTATTATTAGTGTAACAGAGATTTTTTGGCTGATAATTTTTTTATTTGCAATCAATTTGCTTTTGCTTCGAGTTATATATTTTTGTGTGTGAGAGAGTATGCAATAATACTCGCAGTTATTTGAATGTGAGAAAGTTTTATGAAGTTTTTTTACTGAACAAGAAAAAAAAATAAAAGCTTAAAAAGAGGTACCAAAAGAGTGTACAATGTTTATAGATTTTGTTATAATATTTACGATCTTTTTTAGTTTGTGTCTCTGAAACTTGTATTCTCTCTTTAATTCTTTAAAGTATTTTAAACTAACGAACCAAAAACTTTTTTCTTGTTTATCTTATGTTTTCTTGTTTTAAATTCAAGTAAATGCTATTAAAACTTTGTTAAATCTAAGTTTTTTTCTTGTTTAAAAAAGTTTTTCGTATTAAATGGTAAATATGTTTCTTCATCTTTCTCTCAAACAGAACAAAAAATGCTAAAAACAGCAAAAATATTGATACTAATAGTATTTTTATGCTAATTATTAAGAAAAAAAATTTTCTTCGATCAAAAAACCCAAAAAAAGATAAGAAAAAAAAAATAATAATAAATAACATTTCTGCGCGAATATCATATATAATTAAGATTAAAAGCCATGTTTTAGTTTTGTTTGTTTGCGAGAGAAAGAAGAAAACGAAAAGCAAAAAATCAAAAGTAATAATTATAAGCGATATATTGAACAACAAAAATCTATACATGTATAACATATAACATATAACACGCATATCTAATCTTCACATAACAGTGATATCGATGATGGTATCGATAGTATCGATGCGCTGAAACAGCAAACATGGCGTAAACGAAATGAATGCAGCGATCAGTTCAACGAAAACGATTTGATTGACAGTACGGACGATGTCTGGAACGGAATAGTTGTGGCGAATCAGTGAATCTGACACTAAACCGAAAACAAACGCAATGATTCACATGACAATGGTTTTATGACAATTAATTGATCGCTAACTGAATTCAAACCATCAAATCATCGATTCAAACCAAAAATATAATGTTTTTGCTAAACAATTATTGTTTTGAAATGAGTGGCAAACGGAAGAAAAAGTGTTAAACAAAATCGCATTTATGAACATTGAAGACAATGTGATTCATACTCGAAATTATGGTATTATTTGTGTTATTAAGTGTTAATTAACATTTGGATCGCATATCATTTAAATTGCAATCATTATTATTAATGATAATGAATAGCCGTTTGTTGAATGCATTTCTGTATCGATTAGTATTAATTTCATTGACTTTAACCGCATTCATACAACTGATGAGCAGTTGCAGTGTTGACATGTGTTCGCGAGAGTACTCGTCGGTTGTGTTGATGTCATCGCAGTCTTCAATGTCTTCGCCGTCGCAGTCACTGATGAGAGCGCAGGTCAGACCTGACCATTACTGTTCACTACTGAACGCTTACAATCACTGTATTCGTTCGATCGCTCGTTCGTGTCGCGGAAATCTTGAGTTTCACACAATACAGACACTGCTGAAGAACTGGAAGAATCATTACAACTGCACCACAACTGGTAATAAGTATAAACCCGTGACACCGATTCAGCGCAAGTCTGGTGTGGTTAACACGCAATCGCATCATAATCCGCACAATTGGAACATTGGTGGTCACCAAACACCGCATCTGAAGCACTCATCCAACGAAGATCACCACTCTATACACCAACAGCAACGTCTTCAGCATTGTTTATCGGCGGCATATAATTATACGATATATAAAGACAATGAAACGCAGTTTTCTCAGCCAAAGGACGAACGAATTAAGCTTTTAGTGTCTGAGATGAGTGAATCGGATGTCAGTGTCAGAACTGATGCCATTAATAGGCATAACTTAAGTGTTAGTTCGCGTAAACGGCATAATCAAAAGAAGTCACGGAAAAATCGAAACACTGAAGACTCGATGTCAGTACCGGTGAAAGCGATGAAAGGTTTGCCTTTGGATGACGAAGACAGTGACGTCATTGAGGACAGTGACGATGTGGACGAAGACAGTGACCATAGTATTGATAGTAGTGTTTCATCGGTTTCTGATTTAGACTCTTCTAATAAAGTGCAATCATCATCAGATACCTCGCCATCGATTTCATTAACGCCGCACACATACACACCGCCATCGCCACCATTAACGTGTATAATATACGGTGATCCGCATCTTAGAACGTTTTACAGTCAGTATCAAACGTGTAAAGTGTTAGGCGCGTGGCCTCTCATCGATCATCCACTGTTCGCTGTACAGATTACTAACTCTCGTATTAAAGGTATGTTTGTTTCAAATCATTTTAATTGTTAGCGCTTTGTTCTAAGTTTTAAAGTTTTTAATTCATTGTTCTCAGGTATGAATCAACAAATAACGGGTGTAACTAAAGTCACGGTTTTGATTCGACAATTTTCCAAATGTGGTATTTTTAATGACCTGTTGTATGAGGCAGACAGCAGTTCCACCGAAGGTCAGTAAAATGCGTTAACAAAATTAACATTTACTGTAAAAAATATGTGTAATGTATATGTAATATATTTTGAATGTTTATACAGGAGGTGTGCCATCGCTGGCGTCGAACTTCATAGGTGGCAGTTCGTCGACATCGAATAACTTAATTCGGATCACAACGTCATCGAACAACAAAGTGGTTACTATACATCTCGACCACATCGGAGTGCGTGTATATATCGGACAATTTGCGAGCTTAAACTACCTCAACGTTGTAATTAAATTTCGTTCGGCGACGTCTACTGTCAAACAACAATTAGTGCTCAATTCTATTAGTGAGAACTCGCTGTGTAAAGCGGGATGTCCTAAACGGGAACTCATTGACATTAGAGATATACTGCGCGCCACAAGTGTTAATATAGACGATTCTGATTCGGATTTCGATGCGAAGCCAAAACAATCGACGGCATCGAAAGAAACAGCGGATATCGACGATAGTGAAACATCGGACCATCAAAGCGTTGACAACGTTGAAGATCCGTGTCACGGACTGAGGGGTTATTACCGAATCTCGTGCCTTTACGACCTCACCATTAAAGGTGTCAACGATGTCAACAATGCGTGCAGATTTGCGCAATCGTTCGACGAAATGAAGTCAAACCAATTGAGTAGTAGTAGCGAACAGATTGATGGCTCCATTCATGTTAATATTCAATCATCAAAATCATGTTCAAATCTTATATCAATCAATATTTTTCTGGTTATTGTTATCTTTTTATTTTGTAGTTATTATTAATAATTTAAATATAAACCATACGTTATTATTATTATTATTATAATTATTGTATCATTAATTTATGTAATTATTTAATTATATTAAAAATTATTATTATTTAAGTTATATATTTCTAGCGATTAGTTTTACAAGTTATAGTTTTTGGTCAATTATTTATGTTTTAGTTTATTCATATTTTATATAACGTTAATAGTTTTTTTGTTAGCTTTCAGTTTGTTTGTTAGTTGTTTACAACATTATACGGTAAATAATTTTATTTTTAACGGTTTGATAGCGTGAAGTGAGTATTAAGTTATACAACATTCAGACAATTAGTTGCAAACAAAAAGATTACGTATACGATTATTATGAAAGTGCGCACAAAGCCAATAAAAACCGATAATAATAGAATTGACTTCAAGGTAAACGTTTAGCGCTTCGCATATTAAAGAAGCAATAATTGTTTGGCACTTTAAATGGGATTAATTTATTATCTGTGCAGGATATGAGCATATGATACGCTAATCTGAAAGTAATTTTTTTCAATGATATACCAGTAAGTTATATAAATGTGTTAAAACTCATATAAGTATATGACTTATTCACATCTGTAAGGAACTCAAATGTGACACTTTTTACCTTTTTGTACTGAAACTTATTTTTTTTCTAGTATTGACGCCAAACATAGTTTTACTCGTTTCAGACTAATAAAAGTAAAAATTCTAAAAATTTGAACTGTACTGTACTTGAATGAACATTTCAGAGAAACATGTTTTTAAATGTTTGAACAAATTCTCTTTATTTCTTAACATTCCGAACGCCTTAAGCAAATAATAAAGATGTTACCTTTTAATTTTAAAACGCCGACTGTGTAAACTTTACCGGATGTTATGATTAGAATGTAGTTCTGGCTTTGATCAATAATAGGTCTACTTATAAGATAAGTGTTTAACGTTTCATTTGTTTCATTTGAGGATTTTTCATTTGGATTTTTGATTCACTTATCTTAAAATATACCCAAAATATACCCAAAATCCGTATCCACTTTTTTATCTAATATTAATTTTATTGTCGATTATACTAATCCTGAGATTAAGTAATAGTATTTGATTAAATACGCAGCTAATAGTTATTTGGGAAGTTTTAATAATTGTTGATTAAATATGAACAAAATATTGTGATTATTTAACGTAAAGGATAAACGAATTGCTTTGCTTTTGGTTTCAACCAGTTTTATTTAAATTATGTTTTAATAATTATAGTTATGATCTATTTGTAATTTTTGAACAATTTGTAAATACATACTGACTTCATTTGAAATATTTTACAGACAGTGCCTAAATTATAAAAAGTTTTAGCACACTATTTTATGAAAGACGGTGCTTATGGATTTGACAATGTCCTTACGTTCGCATTTATAAAAATTTTATTTAATAAAATTAATTGAAAAATTTAGCGTTAAAAAAATTATATTAACTTAACTCATTAAGAAGTGAGCTCTCTATGAATGTTTCGTTATTTTTATGTTTTAACTTTTAACTCAATGAATGACTTAAACATTAGTTTTATGATATTTAAAATGTTATTTTGTTTGAACTCTTCACTTTCATTCACATACAGTACATTCGTATTACAATTCTATAATACTGTCGGCAAATTCTTATTACTTTCAATAAGCTTTCGCTTACAAATCCCAAATAAAGATCACAAACATTCAATTACTATTTGATGAGCGGATGGGAAAACCAAACTTTGATGTTACATAACTATATTAACAATAATAGTTGTATAAAGTTATGACTAATAATTACTTAACAAATAATTCCATTCAATTTCTTCCACGAATTTTTGAATAAATGAACAAATATTTAAACTAAGTGTCATATTTCTTGCTCTGTTTCTTAATAATTTGTTGAAATCAATGCGAATAATTGTTGATATTTAAAGGTACTGTTAATTTTTTACTAATTTTCGTATATTTCTTCCGTTAAAATAACAGAGATCAGTATTTTGAAATTAAAAATTAGTATTTGCTTTTAAAAACTATTCTATTCAACAAACAATGCAATACAATCGTAATATTCTTTATCGCAACTGATAAAAAATTGTTTATTCCAAGTAAAAGCGGCAATCGTTAACCGTAACCGATAATGTCTCGCAAAGCTTTGTAGTTTCGTGTTTCGTGCAACGTATGCAACAGTTAATGTGTGACCGAAACGTTATCAATTAATTAATTAATTATCGTAATTTTTGCAATCAGTTATCAATAATCAAAAAACAAACACTATTTTGTTTGCAAATTCTAATTTTTAATAATAGATAAATATATACGAGATTTATTTTTCTCTGAAAAATATAGATACTGTATAAACAAATTATCGAATTCGTCTGCAAAATTTAATAATAATTATAATTATGTAAATAATAATCAATAATATTAATAATAATATAATAATAATAATTAGCTCTCTCTGTAATAACATGTGTAATAATTGCAGCAATGCATCACAATATTTATGATTTTTGACGTATAATATATATTATTTACATTTTGTTAAGTTTAATAAAACAATTGTGTAATAATATAATATTTTATAACGCGTTTTTCTATTCATTTGAGAATTTGCAGTCCAGTTTTGACGTAATGCACTAAATGGTCGAAAGTGGAATTGAGACTCAATGCGCCGCATTCGTTGTCCAAAGCGTCGAAGAATGCTTTACACGACGGATGCTTTTCGATGAGATGGTCTGCCTGTTGCCACGTGTCGTGCGAAGTGTGATACTGTTGAAGCAGTGTCAGCTGCTTCTGCATGACACTCACCAGTGCTGCTGCCGATGACGAACCATTCAACGATAACTCCTGAGTTTGCTGCTGAATCAGTTTGTTATTGTCGCGAATCTCTTTCGATTTCAGTCTCGACAGCTTCAGAGAGAGCAGCGATTGACACCGAAAGCTCAATGTAGTGAGTTTGTAGTCTGTTGTGGGAACATTTGACTGATGCGAAGAACGAGATTTTGTGAATTTGGTTGTACACACTCGAAGCAAATTAAGCGTTTCTCTGTACATAACACATACTCTTTCGACTTCGTTTTGCGCGCTCCTCTGTTCCATAGCATTGCCGGTCAGAATGAAGAACAACACTGCTTCCAAATATTTGCACGCCTGAGCCGTTCGGTCCTGTTCGCGATCGGCCGCGTGTTTCAACTTTTTAGCCGACGATAAATAGTCGTCGGGCGCCTTATCTAAACTCGTGCCCGCAATCTCGGGCGGAGTCCTCAAGTTAATAGCACTGTTTAAATTTTGGCCAATAGTAGCAGCGATCAGTGTTGGCGGCGGAGGTAAGTTGAATGGTGGCGTTATCTGTTGCGTTGGCGTCATCTGCACTGCAAGTAAATGATTCTGAGGTGAATGTGGTTCGAGTTTAACGGGTACTGATGGTAATTGTTGATCACATAATAAGTGATCCGATGACGAGATATGTTCGGAAGTAGCGATACGTGATTCAAGTGGTGGCTGTGATGATGACTTTGATGATGATATCTTTGACTTTGTAATACTTTTAGCTAAATCTCGCGGCATTTTATTATTTACATTTACATCTTCCACTTTTTCCTGTTTTATTGATTTCAGTTTTTCGAGTTTATTATTATTTTGAGATGCCTTCGTTTTGATTGGTTTAATCATATTGTCGTCGTTCATAATTGCATTCACTGCGTCACCATTGGAACTGCTGTTACTGCTACTACTGCTACAACTACTGCTCAATGGATTTTTGACGCAATTGTTTTCATACACCTCTGGAATTCGTTTCAATAGCATCAGTTTAATCGAAACAATTAAGCTTTTTGCGGCCATTTGTGTCGATGAAGACAATTTTGGTAGTGATTTCAATTCACTCATGTTTTGACGATTTTGCTGCGGTTTGATATGATCCTGAATGTCTGGCGATTTTATTTGCTGATTCTTTGCAGACTTATGTTGCGATGGCTGTGGTTGTGATGGTTGTTGTTGTTGTTGTTGCGGTGTTAATGGAGTGCATGGCTGATCGAGTTTTGATTCTTGTTTCGATGGTTCCTTCCGTTTCGTCTCGTTCTGTTGCTGATGAGATGTCTTTCTTTTTTTCTTTGGCGATCGCGAGAAACTGTCATCAGACCATTGATCACAATCCTCTCCGAGCTCTCCCTTCGCTACTTTGTCGATCACATCCGCAACATTGTCCGCACAATTCGTCTTAACCGTCGCCGAACTACTGGTCACAGATGTGGATGTGGTGGTCGTCGTTGTGGTGATCTTCTTATCCATAAATGTCTCTAAATTCCATTCTGCTATTTCTGGCTGTTGTGAATGCGATGATAGCTTTGGTGCATCTTTTTCGGGACATTCTTCCCTTTTTATATCGGCCGACACTTTTTCTTCCTCCTCGTCGTCGTCATCTTCGCTCGATTCCGAAGACGACGAAGAGTTGGACGAAGAACTACCAGAACTATCGGACGATGCGCTCGAGTTTTTAATAATACCATTATTAGTAGTATTATTACCATTAATAGTATTATTAGCGTTAGTTTTATTGCCATTTTCGGCATCAGTTTTGGACGAAGTCTTTCTCCTCTTAGAGGAGGGCTTGCAATGTTCGTCATCACTGACATCGTCATTGAGTGAACGATCATTGATATAATTGCTATGATTATTACGCTCAGTAATCTGTATAATTCTTTGAATTTCGTTCAGATTAGTATTACTTATACTATTATTGTTACCATTATTAGCATAGAAAGTATTAGTATTACTAATATTGATATTATTAGTAATAATAGTTGTATTATTATTATTATTGTTATTGTTGATCATCGGAACTGTTTCGCCATTGCATGCGATTGTCATTCCGTTGTCAGTGTCTTCGAACAGATCGTCCAAAGCAGTGATCGGTTCCACTAAAGTGTTCTTCATTTCGGAAAAGATTTGCTGAAGTTTGGCGTTCGAGCCCTTAATTCGAGTGATCTCTCGCGTGGATATTCCCAGCAATGGTTTTGGATCATTGATCATAAACTTCTGGACCTGATCGAAGTCACCCAACGTTGACTTAATTCGTTTCGACGTTTCGTCGTCGTGTTTCTGTTTAATGGGTTCGCCAAACAGCGATGAGTTACCATTACTCGCCACTGGAATCGACGGCACAGTCAGCTGTCGCTGATTGCGTTCGCGTTCGCGCTGTCTCTCGCGTTGCGATGACATTATCACTGAACGCGCACTGATGTTGTATGTGATCAGATGTGATGTGATGTCCAAACTAAATGTGTTTGCGTTGTTTATCTCACTTTTTTTCAATTAAAAATTATTTTAGTAAATTATGGCAAATAAATGAACAGATAATTCGGTGCGTTATTAGTCATCGTTTGATTCACACACCGAACAAAAATAATCATCGAATTTAAACCGAAAATAATAACTAACGAAACAAAAACGAATCGATAATAAAATAACGTTTATATGTGTGGCGTTTGATGCGATGTTTTTCGGGTTCGCGACAGAAAAAAACAGTAAATAATTAATTCGTAACCACTATTTTAATGACCGTTTTTTCGCGAACACGAAAAAAGAAATCATCAAAAAAACCAGTTTTAATAGCGAGTTATGGTCGCGAATAATCGTCCGATAATTGATAACATAATTAGTTTACATACACTCGTCAATGAATTATGTTTTTTTGTTGAGATAATAACCCAATTTCTTTCGACACTCCGCACAAAATATTGTTATTCATTATTATTTATTTGATTAATATTATTATTATTTCTATGTGTCTCTCTCTCTATCACTCTATCACTCGCTCTCTCACGACGACAGCACACATACATACACACACTATGTATACGAAAGTATATGATTTACAGTATATGATATAATACACGCGCATATAAACGTATATAACAGTATATAGCAATATATAGCAGTATATACACTATAATTTAATTATATTCACATATACTGTATTCATATATTGTATTTGTGTTATTAATGCGTGTGTGTGTGTGTGTGTACTGTTTTTGCTGTATGACCTCACAGATAGTAACGCACTCTATATGACAATATATAGCGTGTTATGTGTTTGTAGTGAAGCAATACATTGGAAAATTTTTAATCAAATTTGTTCCGGTTTTTTTGGGAATATAACGTACCTGTAAATACATTATTACTATTAATATTGGTTTGGCTTTTATTGTTATAATGTTTTCTATTAGATTTAGATTACCCAAAGCATTATCAGAATTATAAATGATTAATTAATAAAAACTGTTTGTTTGTAATGCACAGTTAAATATTATTTGTTTAACAAAGTTATATCTATTTAAATGAAAATATTTTTGTAGAAAATACTGATCAAAAATTTCATGAATTATTCAATTTCGAAACCGCTTCTGCGCTAAGATTTAGAAAGAAAACTTGAGGCAAATGGAATTTTTGAGTTTAATTTTATGGAATGTAATAAA